>JARHVA010003429.1:1892500-1992956 GCA_037957365.1 Torreya grandis
CAAGTTTTTGTACTTTCCCCTAGGTTAAATTAATACTCTCAATTAATTAAAACAATAAATGGACATTTATTTCTCCTTGATTTCTAAATCACATACCTGTAGACAGGGTTCTACCCTATATTCTGGGTTATACACAGTCTTAAAGTTTCATAAAAGAGTCAATTGTAATGTGAGGAATTTTAGTCAATTAAAGACCTTACACAAAGGTTATCATCATATTATTATTTTATTTATTCATATATAATGACTTAGGCAAAGTCTCTTTACTATCAAATATACAAATAACCTAAAATTCTATCTTATCATAATGAGTTTCAATATGATAAATCTATCTCATCACAATGAATTTCAATATGATTCTTTACTTATCTGAGTAGGTGTAAATATAATAACTGATGAATGCAATGAAAATTCAATAAATAAAGGAATACTCACCATTAACATCCTTATAATATTGATTAGATTGATTCTCATCACCAATAACTATCATGCACTAAGTCTTGCAAGATGAAGCAGTCATGGTAAAATGGACTTTATTCATCTAATTATCCTAACATCTGATTCAAGGACATTTATCTAAAACAATCAAGATTACAATCCTTATATTTCCCTTTACAATAATAACTAATTCTTGAACCTCCTTCCATGTAGGAGTCTTGGATAAAACAACTTGTGTAGGCTTAATTAATCATATATTACCATACTAAGAGACTTCTATGTCAAAAGATCCTCTCTCTAGTCATAAAAATCCTAGGCACATAACCTTAGACTTCATGCAACATTAATCATATGGTATAGTCCCATAAAAGGCTCACAAGAAGTTTAATTTTGAATAAGTGCTTTTGGCAGGAAACACAAGATTTGAATTTTGAACACCCTAGACAACTAGTAAAGACTCTAAAAACCTATAGAACACTATAAAACACTTATTAACCTATTTAAAACCAAAAATGACATAATTGTGACATCTGTGAAGGATTACCCTACATCATACTACCAATATGGAGAATGTTTCCCATATGCTCTTATAAGTGTACTTGGTTGATGTTCCTTATTTATCTAATTCCACTTGTCTCTCATAGATTTGAATGTACACTTGGGCCCCAAATTTAGACCTTTACTTTATAAAATTATTGGTGGATATACCTACACATAATAAATGGGATTAAATAAAACATATTCCTTATTATCTTAAGCATGATTTAAAGGTTTATTCTACTCTACCATATCTACAAATTATTTAAATTCTTTGTTGGCTTCTTGTTGAACTTATTTTACAGGTTTCTAAACATCCTCTTTCTTCACCTCCTTCACCATTTATATATATTCTATCCATGCTACCTTATATTCCTTGTATGCCATTTCCCCTTATTCCTTGCATGTTTCACATTGTTGTAGGTGCTTAACCTATTGGTCATACTCATTGGTGTATTATTCCTCCATCTTTAAGGGGTGTTTTTATAGGTCCCTTGTTTCATTTTCTTCCTTTATAACTTATACCCATGCTTCATCGTCTTATCTCTTAATTTCTTGTTCATTGGATTCAAATTCTTACTTTTCTTGGACTTGCTATCCATTTATCAACTCATTATCCTCCTCTTCTTCTTCAATTTTTTTTATCAAAGAACTAAATTTATCCACAAATCTTTGTATATATCCACTACTAAAAATCAATGTCAAATTCTTAGACAAGATTTTAAACAACTGGTTCACATACTCACATGAGAAAGCTTGATTTTTATATTGATTTTCATGTCTTTAGGCTACAACAATCTCCTTGGGTTGAATGCTTGATTCCAATTATTCATCTTGTTGTACCAACTCCTCATGATCTGCAATCAACACTCTGAAAGCTATGCCAACAAATTTATCCTCTTATTTAGGCATTACTTCATCTACCTCATACAAGTTTTTATATGCATTAGTAAAGTCAACATGATCAACACATTTGTTTACCTCTTTAGACCCTTCATGTTCTTTGAGGATTAACTCTTCCTTCTATATTCTTTTATTGAATCTTTGAACTTCTTCACCTATTCTTTCCATGTCATCTAGTTGTTCACCTTTCTCAAGATAACACAATTTTTTTTGCATATTCACTTGCCCATCTATTTTCCTTGTCCTCATATTTCTCAAACTCTTTAATCATATTCTCTAGTTGATGTCTCATATGTGTAACTACCTACTGTATTTTTCTATCTTCCATCTTGTCCCTAAATGCACAATTTACTCCCTTCTTGATCTTGATACTAAGATTCTATTTGCATGCCATTAACATCTCTCTTAATCTATCTTCCATACCTATTAACTCTTTAATCAACTTAGAAATATAATTTTCCATATTCACTTCTTCATTTGTACTTTCTTTTTCATCTTTTTTTGGTAATCTTCTTGTAGTAAGCCCATCTTTCTCTTTTCTTTCTTTCCTTCACTCTTTTTTGATAAGTTCCTCTTCACACTTTCCTTCTTGACCTCAATTGGTTATCCTATATTATTTTTCTCTCTCTTAGACTCTCACTTGGATTCTCTTGATTATTTTATTGGTCCATACTTGGGACTACTCACTATCTTCTTAAGCTCTCTATTGAGCTTACTTTCTCTTGAGATGTCAATAGCTCTCCATGTTCTTTTCAACCTCTCTTGGCTTTGGGATTCTTTGACACACTATCCTTTTTTAATCTCTTTATGTCAATGTATAACTTCCTCTCACTCACATAAACCTTCATCCTCTTCATTCCATTATTTCAATCTTGTCCAAGTATCTTCTTGCTCTAATACCAAAATGATGCAAAGCTCAATCTCAATTTCTTGTTTTTATTCCTCTTGTATAGACTTATAGCTTAGTGATAATTAATTTTAAATTTTGGAATATTAAATATATATTATCATGTTACAATAGTTTCAAATTAACTTTTCACTAACAACATACCATCCAATAACATTAAATAAATTTTATCATTCATTGCTCATGTACTTTCTTTAACATTCATGAAACCATCATAAGTTGTCAATGACAAAGTGAAATTGTATGGGGAATCAAAACATAATTATTATTAAATTAATATCAAGACCTTATAAATTATTATAACATCCTTTTGTAACCCTGCTTAAGCAAGTAATTCAATCTGCCTGCTCACTTTCTTCACACAAGCACCTTTCTAGGCTTAACTCCTACTAGCCCTATTTAGGGGTAAACCTCCTTGGTTTGGATTATTTAATGACTTTAAACAAAAATTGATATAATTTATCAGGACAAATTTATTTATTTTATCTACACCATTCCCCATTGGACCATACTCCACATGCATGCCATGTTTCCTTACTACCACAATCCTTAATCAGGCCTATTTAGCCTTATTCAAAACCTATAGGTTGATATTGTACAAAATATTAAAGGTAAAAATTTTAATCCACAAAAGTATATTATATATAGGTAAAAAAACCCTAATTAAAAAATATTTTCCCTTTTGGATAGTGGAAAATATTTTTACAGCTAAAACCCTAATCTAGGGTTTCTAGGTCTCTACACATACCCAAGAGGTCTAAATAATTCATAAAATGAGTTTTATGAAAATTGGAGAATTATAACAAGATTTTTATGGTCTTAAAAAACATTTGGGACCTTATATAAATATTTATATAACCTAATTATGCTCCATTACCTTTATATTCACAAAACTCAGAGGACTGGGTTCTTTCTAGACTGAGAAACATGCAATATTATCAACTTAGGGTTTTAGTTAAACTCAGTTGAGTCACAAAAAGTTTTTAGACTTTACCCTTTGTTAAATTAACAATCTCAATTTATGGCAACAATAAATGGACATTTATTTCTCCTTTAGGTCTAAATCACATACATGTAGACAAGGTTCTACCCTGTATTTTGGGTTATACACGGTCTCAAAGTTTCATAAAAGAGTTAATTGTAATATGAGGACTTTTACTCACTTCAAGACCTTATACAAATGTTATAATAATAGTATTTTTTATATATCCATAGATAATTACTTACATAAAGTCTCTTTACTATCAAATATACAAATAACTTGAAATTTTATCTTGTCACAATGAGTTTCAATATGATAAGTCTATCTTGTCACAATGAATTTCAAAATGATTGTTTACTTCTCTGAGCAGGTGTAAATATAATATACTAATTCATGCAATGAAAATTCAATATATTAATGAATACTCACCATTAACATCCTTATAATATCCATTATATTAATTCTCATCACCAATAACTATCATGCTTTAAGTCCTATAAGATGAAACAATCATGGCAAAATGGACTTTATTCATCTGATTCTCATATTGTATGACTTGAGGACATATATCTAAAAAATTCAAGATTAAAAGCCTTATATCTCCCTTTACAACAATAAATTATTCTTTAACCTCCTTCCATGCAAGAATCTTAGATAAAACAACTTGTTTAGGCCTAATTAATCATATATTACCATACCAAGAGACTTGTACATCAAAATATTCTCTCTCTAGTCATAAAACTCCTAAGAACATAACCTCATACTTCATGCATCATCAATAATTTGTTATATTCCCATAAAAATGGTTGACAAGAAGTTTAAATTTTTAATAAGTGCTTTTGGTAGAAAACTCAGGATTTGAATTTTGAACACCCTAGACAACTAGTAAAGACTCTAAAATACCTATAGAAAAATCTAAAACACTTCTTAACCTATTCAAAACAAAAATTGCATCATGATGACATCCCTAAATTATTCCCCTGAATCAAATAAAAATAATCTAAATATATTACATTGACCAATAGATATGTAAACTATCTTGGATATGAATTATTGTTGACTATGTAGGCTGAATGTGATTGGAAACCAATTAAAAATACGTGAACTATGTCACATCCAAAAAAAAAAAATCAAAATTTTATGGGACAAGGTTGTAATAGGAGGACAAGTACACATTATGTCTTTGTCTATTGACTATGGTCATGTCCTACTTGACTATGTAACTAATTTTTCAATGTTGGTGAGTGCACCTGTCTATAAGGATTTATTGTTTGATTGTTTGTACCAATTTTATGTGTGTAATACCTATAAAATATAAACCATATCTTGAAAAATAAACATAATAAATATCAAATACCAAAATGGTGGATTAAAGTTAGGGTAATAGCTGATCTATTCTTAGAAATCCCACATAATATGAGTGTTGCCTACATAGACCAAAAGGGCATCGAGTCAATGTAGTTCTCCCTCCTATAGTGAGTGTGTGAATATTGAATTTTATAAATGAGTGAAAATAGATATACTGATTTATTTTATTGAAAATACATATCCTTCACCTAAAATAAAATATATTTAGACATAGCCTATGACTATTAGAATGCTTCAGAATTAGAATTGGAAGAAATAATGTTTTTTTTCTCAATGTGTAGTATAAGTTCCAAGTGATTTATAAATATGTTTGGAAAGCCTTGATGTGATTATATGTAGAAATATTTTGAATATTTATACTAATTTAAATTTTTAAAAGTGTGGTAGGAGTAAACACAATGTCATGAATTTAAAAATTTATTGATAAGACATAGAGGACAAGGTCATATTGCAACCCTATCTGACATAGAATGGTCATGTCCCAAAAGGATAAAAAAATACTTGAAATGGTATGAAATGAGACTATAATATAAATATAGATTTATGGGTGATGTTTTGAGTAGTATCAAGATAGTTATAGACTAATGAATGCTCCCGTAGAGACTATGAGTTAGTGGAATGGAAAATTAGCGAAGAAAGGTAAGGATGTCAAGTTTAAAAAATTTTAAGCACCTAATGATCAAATTTGAATGTATACATTTTCCTCACTTTATTATAGTGATGTAATGAATTGAAATTACTAGAGTAAATTAGATGCAAAATTAAGTGTGCATACTCCTTTTTCTTTTGATGAAAATCTTGGTCATGAAATAGGCCTCAATATAAAACCTACAATAATGCCACTACAATTAATTACTATCCATATTTGAAAATTTTAAATTTTAAATTTTAAAATAGATAAAGTAAAGTATACACCTTAAAGAGTATGAAACCTAATTTCCCAAACTTGGAAATTGAAAAGCATGTGTGCCCCCTTTTTGAGGCATTTAGAGAAATGATAAACCTATTATGAATTGAGAGTGATGAAGTCTCAGATTTGAAACTAGTGAAAGGCCTTGAGTTGTAAATATTGAATTATCCAACACTCATTTGAATGTGTAGAGTAATCTATAAAATAATTTAAGGGTGGAAACATAAAATATGTCTTGTTACTTTACAAATAAAATAAGGGGTGGAACCACCAATGTGGCTTACTACATATAAAAATTTCAACCATAGACATTGAGTGTAACTATAATCTAACATGTCCCACTTAAAAAATTGATATGAATCACACTCCTACAAAAAAATCTAGATTCTATTTGAAAATTTTGTACCTTTGAAAATTTTTAACTTGAGAATTTTAAAATTATCATGTATTAACTTGAACATGAATCAATATCATGTCCCCTATATTATACTAAATTTATATTTGAATGTTTATTGAACTTTAAAATGTTTTGAAAACCTATAAATCTAAATACTTGAAATTTGTAACTTGTAACTATTTTTTCACATACCCATGCATATGCATCAAGCATATGTGAATCTATATTTTAGGAAGGAGTGCACATGTGAATCATATTAAAATTTAAAAACTGTATACTGTCATAAATTTGAAATTATTTTTCTCAAGAGGCTTGAATTCTTAAGACATGCCCATTATTTTTCCCCATTTTGAGATGAGAAACTTAGCCAACATGTCACTTATCTCAAAATAAATAATATGTGAAAGATATAATCATGTATATCAAATTGCATAATTGAATTGTATTACATCATATATATATATATATATATATATATATATATATATATATATATATATATATATATATATATATATATATATAGTATTGAATTGTACATGAAACATGTGATAGATAGATATAACATTGAAGAACATAAGTAGCATGTGAAGTATATATATCATGGCATCAAAGTAGGATTAGAGAGTATAATTAATGCATTATATGAATCATGTCACCATATTAACAAATAATGTGCATATAATTAATGTCATATAATGTCACACAATTTTGCATATAATGTCACACATAAGGCCTAAGGGCCACATACAAATGACAAGTGAATGCCACACAAACACACAAGGCCAAGGGCCACACTCAAATGAAATTATGATTCTATGTAAGTAAGAACATGTATATATTACACACATAGGGCAAAGTTCCACACACAATAAGTAAACAAATCTGAACTTATCATTTAGTAAAGTAAAAATGTAAAATAAGCATAGAGGAAATGAGACTAGTTTACATACATCATATGTACCAATGTCATTGTTAATAAATATCATATCCATATAACTTAATATAAATTATAATTGATTAGAAAATAATTTTTATGATATATAGCTCAACATGGTAGAGAGGTTGTGGATAGATACAACCTATTAAAGTGTTCATAGTGAATGAGAAGATGCCCCTAACATAGCAAGGTTTCTCAGGTAATAAGGGAAGCCCAACATCAATAAACATGTGAAATGATGTCCTATATCAAATTCACATACCTCATGAAAAGCATTTTGTATTGAAAATTTAAATATGATACCTACTTGACATGAAGTTAATAATGCATACAAAGAATTGATCCAACAACATTTTAAAATTCTTGTAAGTCCTAATTTTGATTTTTTTTAAAAATATTTTGATTTCTTAAAATTTTGACATACTTGAATTTTTGACATATTTGAATTTTTTTATTTTTTTTAAATATTTTAATTTAAATTACTTAAAAAGGTGATAAGAATCCAGGCTTAAAAAATAGTGGAAAAAGGATGGATTTAACTAATTTAAAATAAATAACTAAAGCATAGAATTGAAAAAAAGGAAGGCAAGAAAGATGCTTCTAATGTATGTGTAAAATAATTATATCAGTGTAGATAAGGATGGGCATAACCCCAATGGTAAAAATCTATATGTTTTCATGGAGAATTTAGATAAATAGATGTGATCATGTAAGTTAGAAGGAAGCCATAACATGGTATATATCTCTAATCATCTATAAATGACACTTGAGTGATAAGAGTGTTATTTGAGACCACCCATCTTTAGCTTATCCCTAGACCTATCTTAAGGCATATTTAGACACTTATCTAGATTTTATGTGGGCCACATGCATCCAAAAACATACCTAAAGTAATATCAGGCCCTCATTTTAACATCTTGGCCCCTAGTGCCTCAAGTTTTGCCACCTAGACACTAGCACTATAATTTGGACAGTAGTGCCTCATGGTACTAGTGTCCCAATTTGGGAGCTATTATCCTTTTCCTTCCTTTTGTTACCGATGGATTTTTTTTCAAATAAGCAACCACATAGGTTCATCCTAGACCTATTTTAAGACCTACACAAGCACTAGAAAAATATATATACATGATTTTTAGCACTCTAACCATTAGATGGAAATCATATGAAAATTACACCAAAAAAATGTAAAACAAGTTGTGCACAATCAAGGTTATCTATCCCTATTCTACCCTAGTTTTAAATATAACTATTTATAACATTACTCAGATTTATAGTCTTAAGAACATTCAAAACACTCAAACTGACATTCATACTAGCTTCACTTACACTTGTATCAACACTTAGGTGGGGATAACTACATCAGGCTTGATCCCTCTTTGGAGTACTAGTATGTAGGAAACTCTCATCATAGTGGGGTGTTGAGGATGTCCATCTTACCCCACTAAAAAAAAATTCTACTTATGATAATTGTATGCCATAACAACATGGAAGTTTAGGGTTTGCATACAAAATTAATCAAAATAGGTCATTTATAGATATTTAGAACTCATGTGCATAACAACATGCTTGGAAAACTTAGACATATGTGTACCCAGAAGCTTGGAATAGTTTTACATAGAGGACACTACCACCAAAATAAGGACACTAACACCATATGGCACTATTTTCCAATTAGGGAACTACTATCCAGGAAGGTTTTTAATACCTAGGTCCTATTTATAACACTCAGATCATTCTCTATCCCAATTTTTAGCCTCTAAATCTCCCATCTCAATTAATTTTTAGCTAAGTACTTATTTACATTATTTATTATTATTTTTAAAAAGGTCAAACTAAGTCATTTCTATTATAAATAGTGGTTGTATTTATTTCATATTTCTACCCTAATTTACTATTCTTAGACCTCTAACAACCTAGGTCTTAAACTCTATAGACCCTAAAGATTTAAATAATTTGGTGAACCTAAATTACTTTAAATACTACTCAAAACCTAACCCTAGATTCTATTAGGATATGTATCCTTGTTTTTCCTATTCTCATTAGCTATATTAAGCTTTTCAAATTTCATACATTTTTTTTAGTATCCCTCCTTCACTTTGTTTACTATATTCCATATAAAAAAATTATCTCACTTCCCTTAATAACAAGTGTTAGGCTTAACGATAATCCTATTGAGCATACTAAAATTCCTTTTATTCAAGCTTATACCATAGACAAAGTACCAATTACAACTCTCATAATTGATCTTTCACACCCTGATTATATGGACTTAAATGATAATGCATCTGAAGATGAGTAATACAATCAAGATCAAGATGATACACAAGATGGGAATTGAGACACTCTCCCCCCACCTAAAAAATATTATAGTCAATAAGGATGAAATTATATAGAGTTTTAGAGATATAATTTAGGAATAACCCCATGAACATACATAAATTATACAAGACATAATGGAAATAAAAAACAAATCAAATAATGGTCAATATTATACTCCCCCAGATAATAATATTGTTACACCTACTTTGGTGGTAACTCAACTTATACAAAAACATGTTTTAACTCAACAAAATTTAATAACAATTACACCTCTTATGGATATTTCTTCCTCTTTAGATGTACAATTCATTATGAATGAGATTAATTATCTATAGGCTAAAGTGTTACATCTTGAGTAGGGAGATACTAGGCCATTACATGCCTTGGATTCTCATGTTCTTTTACATACACCTTTGGAAAATCATATGATATAAATTCCTCTACAATATAGATTCATGGAACCTAAGATTATTTTATATGATGGTAATGGTGACCCAGAGCACCATCTACGAGCTTTTCATAGATCATGTTTGAACTATGTGTCTAATGATTGGATCATTACTAAGTTGTTCCCATGTATTCTAAAGGACTATGCCTTATAGTGGCTATATGATCTTTTGAATCAATCTCACCACATTCAATCCATTGGCAAATATGTTTTTAGCATAATTTTTAATTAAGATTAGTGATAAGATCTCATATGCTCAAGTAGTACAACTGAAGCAAAAATCTAATGAGTCTATTAAAAAATATGTCTTACGATATAAAAATATATTGGAAAAGATGACTATCCCCATGGAAAATAGAGATATCTAAGACATATTCAAGTAGAGATTACTACCAACATTTCATCAAACTATCTTGTTCAATAAGTTTCTAACCTTCATAGATTTATGCTACATAATGAAAAAAAGTCAAGTCAAACTTCTCTCTATGGGAAAATTAAAATATTAAAGTGGATCAAAATCAATAACTAATATTTATAATACACTTCCATACATAGAAAAGGCCACTAAAAATAAGATTGATCCAAAGGCCACAATTTACACAACTTTAGAACCATCTCCTTACCTAGTTTTATTATCTCCTCCATATAGAGTTTTCATTAACCTTCTAGAATGACTGGAGAATATTTTACAGTATCTCCTAGAATGTAATGTCATAGCTCTCCCTCCCATTAAAAATGTTGATACATAGACTTTTCTAAAAAAAATGATTCTAATGCATTTTAAAACTATCACAAGGCACCATTCCATACTATAAATAGATGCATCATCTTGAAATATAGGATACAAGATTTGATAGAGGTAAACATCATTAATGTGGGAACACCCACATATGCACCCAAATTTAAAAAAATGGAAGCTAATGTATTGAAAATATTCTATGATCCATTTCTAAAGCATACAATGAATGACGTAGGGGCACTTCAAGTATTCACTATACATATTAGGCACATCTACCACTAGCATAATATCATGCTACTATATATGATTCACACCCCTTACAGAATATCATTGGTGTGTAACATACTATAGTACCATCTAGACAACTCATCACCTTCTCAGAGTAGGATATTGTTGATGATGATTCAAATTTATATGCACTCTTTATGTGAACCTACATTGACCATCATCCTATTCAGAGTGTTATGGTTGAAAATGGGTTAAATATTAACATGTGCATCTCACACTTATATGACATTTGGGTTTTTTAGAGCAGGTCATTTTTCTTACTGACATAGGTATTTATGATTTTAATGATCATGTTTAGAGCTCCATTAGGGAGATTCTACTTCCACTATGGGTTGGACAAGCACATGTGGCCACTAGATTCTTAATAGTAACTAATGTAGGCATATTTTACATGTTATTGGGTAGGCTATGGATATAAAAGCTATGATCCATTCCATCTATCATGCATAGATGCCTCAAGTATATATATGCTAATCAAGGGATCACAGTTAAGGGCCTTTCATATGAGTATCATGTTTAAAGTATTTATTGTTCATTTTTTAATAAATTAAAATAATTAAAAACTTAAAATATGATATAAGGTTTTTAATACTACTTGTGATTATAAAGGATCATGCAATGTATATCTAGTGATATGATAAATATTTTTTGTCTTGGAATGATTACCTACACAAAATAGACAACTCAGACAAAGATAGATTAATATGATATATGAGTGGGCTACTTGGTATGAGACCACTCCCAATAAGTGGTACATTTACTTGTAAGGATGTTATCCCACTATCTTAGTACTCAAATGAATAAATATAAAAAATGAAATTATAATGAAGCATTTAAAAATATAGATAAGATAATGAAATGATTTAAGATTTAAGCTATGTTCATTGGATAGAGATTAGCAAATTAGATATTCCAATAATCTTAAGTGGAATTCTCTTCAACTTGAATCACTTCTAGTTGATTAATAATGGATTATAAGGTGGGGACAAACACAATAGCATAAATTCATAGTTAGAAATAAATATCACTTTGGTCTAAGAAAAGGGGATGCAAAACTATAGGAAAATCTCAAATCGTAACCACTTCATGAACAAATCAAGGTAGAGTCATCTACAAGAAACCCATGGATTTAAGAAATAGTGATCTAAAATTTAAATTAGACTGCTAACTAAAATGGATTTGGGTGGTAGATAGAGTGGGTTTTTAGTAGAGATTGATATTGATTTGTAGGATCGATGTCAATTCAGGGAATCAACATTATTTCTTTCAATGTAGATAAGGTTCTTAGGATAGGGATTTAAAATATGGTTTTAACAAGATTTAAAATGGATTTGGGATGTCTCAAGTTGGATAAGGATATTATAACATTAATTTGAGGGATAAAACTAAACATAAAACAAAATATAAAACAACACATAGATAGAATAAATTTTCTAAAATTAATGATAAACTAACCTTTTCAACACTTCCAACCTATGGAAAACTTTAAATTTGATAGAATGATTATTGATCTAATGATGGGTGTGGATGAGTTGATGTAAGTGTAAAATATTCATTTAATAACTACTCCTCTAGATAAATTTTGTTAGCATCATAATGAAATTATAAGCATAAGAAATCGGTCCTTTAGCCTAAGAGAGCCTATGATTTTATCATTATAGATTCACTATAATCGACATCGATAGTGAGAATCAACAATAATCCTAGGCTAAAAAAACCAAAGTTGTTAGAGTGGTTTCAACCAAGAAGTCAAATTAATCCCTAAGTTGTTTAAATGATTTTAGGATTATGAGGGGGTTATGGGTAGTTAAAAAACTTACTTTGTATTTAGATTTGGGTATATTTATTTAGAGTTTACTATAGGTAACTAGTTAAAGTAATTTACTTAAGAGAAAGTAATTAATAAAACTTAATTACATAGGGTAAATGGTAAAATGGAAATTAGATATTTATATGGGGTGAAATAGGAATAAACAAGAAGGGGGACCTAAGACCTAGACTAACACAAATATTATTGTGTAAAATCTTAGTACCTACATTTGCCCCTTTTTATTGAGTGGTTTGTAATAACCTACCATGAGAAAAAAAATAAGATATTTATAATGCCCCAAGTTTATATGAGGAGGTATTCCCCCTAAAATTGAGATTTGACAAATGATGATAAGGCAAATATGGGTTTGAAAATGAGGTGGTAATGGATAAGGTAGATAGAAAATGAGCATCCAAGATGCAAGGATAATAATGAAGTATAATGTTGCAATAAAAAGATATAGGATATCCAAAAAAAAATACCCAAAGATAAATTAGTATTCAATTACCACAACTATGAATAGGTGGACTCAATCAAAGGAAATCAAGAGGACAAAGACTAGGATGGGTTGACCAAAGAATCCAGTGTGCTTGATACATATGCACTACCTAGAGATAGTTGCCCTCAAGATGAGGTACACTTTTGGATCCATAGGGAATAGAATCTAAAATGAGTGTAGACCTCCTAAAGGTTATGGGACCAATAGTGGATCCATGTCCACTAGCTAGTAATGTTAGGTAACAAGTAATGGGATAGTTGTAACAAAAGATAACTTAGGTGGCCTTGGGTCAAGACTAGAGGGATGCAAAAAAATATTCAAGAAGTACAAAGATCAAGTTAAATGGATCTAATAAACATTGATCCATAGGATTAATATTGATTCCATAGAATTGGCATTGATTATAATAGACTTGATGTCAATCCACAAGGGCTATAAATAGTATACCTAATGTGTTAGGTGCTCATTTACAATTGAGGCATGTGAGCAAGAGCTAAAAAATATGACACCCATCCACATGTCAGAGTGAAATATGAATGGAGGTGAGTTAAAGTGTATAGAGGAGGTACTGATGATCTCATGATGAGATATGCATAGATTTTTTCTAAGTTTTTGATTTTTTTACATGTTTTGTGGATTTTCTTGAATTTTTAAGATTTTGTTGACATAGTTAGAGTTTTCAAAAAATTTACAAATTTTGTGTTGAAATTTTGTAGTATTTTTAGATTATTTAGGATATTTCTATATATTTTTTATTTTATTTAGATTTTTTTGACATATTTACATACAACAGGTGGATGCACAGGGATAGACATTGATATCTAAAGATTGACATCGATCACCTATTGATCATCATTGATTTTATATAATTGAAAATTATCTTGAAGTATCAATATTGATCATTCAATATTGATGACAATTTGAGCTAGGATAAAAAAAGGTTAAGAAAACTTAAGAACATGGGAAATAAAAATCACTAAGGATTACCTACTCTTGCAGGCATAAACATGAATTTTGATGCAAGACTAGGCTTTACCACTCTTAAAGTGATTGCATGATTAGATAGATGATGATGACTGAAGGTATCTAGAGGATATTAGGTTAGGAGGTGTGTGACACTATCACTGAGTGCACAAGGATATGGGGCTGCTAGTAGCACTACTAGAGTGATAAGATGTAACCATAGGGACCTTTTGGCTACTGATTAGGGAGATTACCATAATGGTGGAGGATATCTACCTTATATTATAGCTACTAGTAGATGGTGAAATAATAGTACCAATTGATGAGAGAGAATGTGCGACAATGTTAGCATGAATATATGGAGAGGATGCACTAGATATCACCTTCATTATTGGGGGCTATGTGTTTGAGGGGCTATACGAGGAGGACATAGAGGGGATAATGGTTATGTCTATAATGATTCTACCCATATTTTTATATACATTATTAGATTTAGGGGGAGGCTAATTTTCCTAGAGCTTAATAGATGTAGTAGTAGACATGTGGGAATATCACACTGTATTTGTGTGGGCTCCTACTATGTTATAACATGTATATAGGGAGTTGTGTGGCTAGAGGAGATAGTGGTAGTCTAGGATAGATGTTATTTTTATTCTATAGTGTTGGTTGTATGAGTATATTAGGGTGATGTGTCCACTTGGCACTCTATGGGCATGCTGGTATTAGATAACATATAATATGGGTTTTTTTTGGTAGAAGGAATACCTTGTCTAACCTCATATAGATGGATTTGTATGAGACTTGACATACTATCAGTGAGTTTTATATGAATTATAAGAGGGAGATGTTATTTGGAGGCTGTATATAGGGTTTCTAACATGGCCAAGGGTAGAGAGGGAGTTATCAAGGAGATAGTTGGATAGGTGGCTATAAGGATAAAGAGTGGATCACCAAGAGTACTTATAGTTTTATAGGGTACAACTATAGTTTGGGTTAATTTAGGGTGTCCCAAATGAATATCAACTATACTAAAGGGATGATATAAAGATTGGGCTACCATAGTCCCACTATATTGAGACACAAGTAGGGCTAGAGGAGTCAATGGCTATAGATGTATATGATGTAGGAGTGACATTGAAACATTAATTATGGTGGTTAGGTTAGTTTGGAGTGATTTAGGAGAGGGTAGTATGACCTCAACTTGATGGGGATGAGGGGATAGCAAAGGATGAGATAGAGATAAACATACAAGATATTATTGTAGAGTGCAATGTATTGAGGGTAGATTGAGATGAATTACAAGGATAGGTGACTATGATATAGATAGCTTTGGAAAAGGCATATAGGATCCATGATGGCTTACATGTCTAGATGGATATTTTATATGGGGTTCATGATTAGGCAATGTGGTATCATGATAGATACATGGAAGAGAGGGATAGTCTGAGGGGAGGGGTTATAGTTGTGATAGGTTAGAGAGATAGGGAGAGAATGGCATATCACATGACATGGAGGGATAGTGAGTTTAGAGAGGTACCAAGATGTCATTTTAGAGATTTAATACTATGAGAAGATTGTGCTAGATCAACTACCATAAGTGAGAGAATCTCAATGGTCATAATGTGGCACACCTAGTTTAGGGAGTGTGGTACGGGGGAGAGGTGTTAGGGATGGAGACGGGGGTGGAGATGGAGTATCCAATATAAGAGGGCCCAAAATCTACATGAGTCACATCTAGTTTATTGATTAGCCATATTTTGTTCATTGTATTGGCCATATAGCTGCTTGTTATATTGTTACTAGTCAGAGATCCATTTTGTATATTTGAAACTTATATATATATATATATATATATTCTAGAATTTGATAATGAGTTATCATTATATATTTTTAGATTTGGTGTGAAGTGATTTATGGATTTTAGATTATGCAATGCATTTAATTTTTCACCATGGATATGGATTAATTATGTGATTATGATGTATTTTGTTGTTTTTATGTTATTATAGATTGTAATAATGGGATATTATAGTGATTAATGATTTTATAGATTTTGACATTATCAAATTTGATTAGATTTGGAAAGAAAAACATAAATGAAGTATTTATGACTCCTTATTGGCTTGGACTTTAACTAGAGATAAACAACTTGTTGCATCTACATGTGTGTCCTTTGTTTACTATTAAAATGACTTTAAACAACCCTATGTCAATTAATTTCATAAACTTTTAGAAGGTAATTAATTTTTATTTTAACATGATATAAGTAAAAGCCTTTGTTTTTAGGAATATAAGTCTCATATTGCATTTTTAGAGCTATATGTCTAACCTTAGAACATTTTATATAGACTAATCAGTGTAGAAAGACTACGATTTTGGAGAAATTTGATCAATATAGGAAGATTTCTTGGGATATTTTAGATTTTTCTTCAAGGATTTTGTTTTTTAGAGGCATGCTTTAGAAAAATGATCAATTCATGATGTTTTCCATTATACTTATTATCTTAAATAGTCATCCTTCAAGGGAGTGGTCTACAATTTAGGATATATGATTTCACAACTATCCTTTAAGGGAGTAGTCTATGATTTTAATGCCTTTTTATGGATAGTTTTCCTTTTAAAGAGAAATCTATACTTTTGTCCTTTAGTTTTGATATATATTTTTATCCCAAATTTTTTTTTTCAAATTAATGTTGCTTACATGAGATGATATTTCTATCCCTAAAAACTTTTTTAGGTGATATATTTTAGGAAATAATGATTTGGGGATCCTTCCTTTTATAGGTAGAGGTGATACATTTAGAACATGATACAAATAAAGATGGGGTGTCCATATTTAAGGTGAGGATATGCATGTTATCAGATATCCACATGATTATTTATCATTATTGAGTATTTTATGGGTAATGGGAGATGCAATTGTGTTCTAAGACTAAATGAGGAGAACTCTTGTTAACTATAGTTTGTTTTAAGTTTATTAACAATAAAAAAGATGTAGATGAAAATAATTAAGAGGCTCACACTCTAGTTTTCCCTCAAGAGAGTTCAAATAATATGCCCTAGATCCATATTTAGGAGTGATAATATATGGTCCAAGCTAATTTGAAGCAAAATTTCCTCTTTTAATCTTTTCCATATTTTTTACATGCCAATTTTATTTAAGGAAAATATCACCAATATTAAATTCTCATTATTTTATATGTTGATTATATGTATGTTTTATTTTTTCTTGATATATGTATATATGGTTGAGGACCATAGATCAACATTTATCTAAAATTTCAAGTTATGTTAAACGCTCTTGATGATAGTCCTCTTCAAAATCAATGTCTCTAAGATAAATCCAAAGAGAAGGAATATGTATTTCTAGAGGGAGGATAAATTTTGTGCCATATACCAAATAAAAAGGCATGGTACCAATAGAGGTTCAAAAACTAGTATGACAAGCCCATAAGGCAAAGGGAATATGAAGATGGTAATTTTTCCCAGCCTCAGTGACTACTTTGGTTACCATTTTAATTAGGGTTTTATTAGATGCTTCAACTTATCCATTAGATTGTAGATAATAAGGTGAAAGAAATATTAGCTTAATTTCAAAAGAGTCATAGAGTCTCCAGACTTACTTATTTTTAAAATATTTTCAATTATCTATAATTATCTTGTGAGGGATACTAAATCAATGGTTAATATGATGATTAATAAAATCAACAATCCTATCTAATTTAGTTGAAATAATGGGAATGGCCTCCACCCACTTATTGGAGTACTCGATGGTGGTAATGATAAAATTGTGTCACTAGGAAGATTTGGGATTAATTTGTCCTATAAGATCTAACCCCCACTGATAAAATGACCTAATGTTTTGGGCCACTTGTAATGTGTTACTAGGAATGTGTGAGAGATTATCATGTCATTGACATTTCATACATTTATTGACATATTCAAAATAATACTAATTTATAACAAGACAATAATAACTTATTTAAAGAGTTTTATTGGCAATAACTAGATCTCTAAAGTGTCCCCCACACAATCCATTGTGCATTTCTTGGATTGTGAGAGTATCCTTAGTGTTCTTAAGACATCAAACGACTAGACAATTGAATCCTCTCTTATATAGAACACCCCATAGTATAAATTAATGGGTGGTTTAATGCTAAAAAGCATGCTTAACATTCTTATATAAAATGGGAGAGAAAATACCTTTAGATAGGTAATCAAATGTCTATGTGTACCACATATCTAAGTAATTTTTTTACACATTGTGGACAAAAGGTAAATCAGTTTTGGTATAAGAGGGTTGGTTGATTTTGTGTATTAACACAAAAAGTCTAAACTTTTTAGGGGAGTATGGAATAAAATAAGCTAAAGAGGCCATGGTATTCATGAACTTATTAGTTTATTGAGTGGCTTGGATGGAATAGTGATCAAAAGTGGCTAATAGCTAATTTGATAATGCTTTATACTACTAAAGGATATTATTATTACATTGATACATGTCATTGATTTGATTAACAATAAACTAATAATCTTCATATATATAACATGACCTAATGCCTATGGTTAAAGCATTTTGGTGACCTATAATCAAGGATTCATACTCTACCATATTATTAGTGTAATCAAAACCTATCTTGAAGGATAAAGGCATAGGAGCTACCTTGGGAGGTATCAAAATAATTCCAACATGCCCCACACTCACATTTTGATCCATTAAAGAATAAATTCATTTGATAATTAGGATCCTCTTAGGATATGGAAGTGATAGATTCATCTGGGAATTTAAAATTTGATGGATAACCACCTACAAAAGGTGCATTATCTAACTAATCAAATTATGAAAAAACATGATCCAATTGGCCATATATTAATTTTGGTAAGGCTTAAAATGCATAAACTTGAGGGGATCAATGTTTGTAATTACATAGGTCTTGTGATTAAGTAGATAGTGATGAAGCTTAAAATTCATAAAAACCAAATCTAGATAGAGTTTTTCTATATATGCATAGCATGTCTCATATTTAATGAGAGTATAGCTTATGTAATACACTACCTATTCTCTCTTTTACTCATCATGATGGGAAAGCATAGCCCCAAAGCATGATCCATGGCTAAAATATACAAGAAGGTCACCCTTCCTCAGGAAGAATAAGATTTGGTGGGGAGAGGAGACAACTCTTGAGAGCTTCAAAGGCTTCATGACAAATCGAGTATCCTTTCTCAAAAGGTGATGAAATAATTAACATCAATCAAATATATGGGAGATAAAATGTTTAATAAACTAAAATTTTCCTTATAGGCTACGGAGTTGTTTAAGTTTGGATGGGGGTGGCATATCTATGATATTCTTAATCTTAGCAAGATCAACTTCTATATCACATATGGAAATGATAAAACCTAAGATTTTACTAGTCAAGACTTTAAAAACACAATTTTTTAAATTAAGATGGACATAGAAGTGGATTAGATGATCAAATATTACTTTGAGAATGAAGAGATGGTTTTTTTGAAGCTTTTATTTACTAATAAAGTTAATCACATAATCTTTAAAAATCTTATGGATTATATCATGAAATATGTAATTCATATCTCTTTGATAGGTGGCTGTTGCATTATTTAGGATAAAAGGCATAACCTTATAGCAAAAAATCCCTTAGGGAGTAATAAAGGGAGTCTTATGCTATTCCTCTAGGGAAATAAGGATTTGATTATATCTATAAAATCCATCCATAAGAGACAACATTTTGTGTCCTGACATCAGGTCTACTAGTTGATCAATATTATGAAGAGGAAAGTCATATTTAGGATAAATGAGGTTTAGATCTCAAAAATTAGTACAAATGTGAAGACCCCCCATGGGTTTATGATAGGCACAATATTAGACACCCATTGAGGGTAATCAATCTATTGAATGAAATTAATAGATAAGAGGCATTATAACTCTGCATTGATTAAGAATGCAACATAGGATGCATCTTTCATAAATTTTCATTAATTGGCTTAGCTTCTTGGATAGTGATAATATTTTGAACAATAATAGTAGGTTTGATACCTGACATGCCACTATACAACCAAGCAAAATCATCATTATGGTTTACGAAGAGGTGGTGAAATATTGATGTTCCTAATGGTATAGAGATTTACTAACCTTAAAAATGCATGAGGCATCCTAAGACCCTATGTTAATATGAATCATAGTTTAATTTATCAAATTTAATGTTTTAGTTGGCAAGGAATTATGTAAATGTGAGATTTTAGTGCTTAAATAAGTTAGGATAGACTCATCATCTTGACATTGAAGAATGGGAATGGTAGGAAATTCTTATACTACCATATTAGGATAGGTAAGGGGGATGGATTTATTTTTATCATTACTATGATAAGTGAGAGATTATATGGTTATCGTATTGACTAAAATTTTTTTTGGGGGATGGACATGACATCATCCATTTCAAGGAGAATGTTAGAGGATGACACTATGACATTCTCTACAAGATCAAATGTGGGGGTGACTTTAGGAATGGTTTTAGTTTTGTTAAATCCCAAACCATGTTTTTCATGTAGTTTTATAAAATATCCTAATATAACATCGTGTGATCATTGCTCATAACATCCCATATCAAAGCCTTTCTAGGTGCATCATTATAAATACATGTGAGCAAAGCATGATTTGTCTAGGAGTGAGAAGTTTGAGGGAAATGGTTTGGCATGGGATGGGATATAAATGTAAAGTGGATTATAAGAAATGATTATTCAAGCATTAGTCCAAGAAATCAAATAAAAATTCATATAGAGCCAATTAAATCAAGTCAATCTATTCATGTGGAGTTTTGCTAATAAAAATAAGATACAAATGAAAGAAAGTAAACCATTATCTTCCAATGTGACTCCATTTTTAAAAATCAGCTAAAAAACATGTTTTCCCCTTGATCAAGTATTATTTTCTTCCTCAATAGTGGTGGAAAAACTCCTCCAATATCTTAAGGACACTCCATAAAACCTAGGCTCATGATATTGAAACTATCTAATTGCCTATCAAATGAAGCTAATCCAAATATGAATAATGCAATAATCAAAATACAAATGAGTTGTGAAGAGATTTTAGCATTATAAAATTACATTAATTGAGCTTTAAAATGATGTTCATGGCCTTTCTATTTATATATTTTCCAAATGGGTTAGGATCAACCATGACCATCCATCCCAAGATAGAGGTGTGTGGCTATGAATTAATATAATATTTGGAATTAAATTCACAAATATCCTCATCATGATTTGGGAATAATGGGAATTAATGATGAATGAGAGGCATTAAAGAGGCATGAGAGACCCATAATATTGATATTTTATACATTTATGGCTTATGGATGCCACCCCATAGATGATGTCACTAGGTGATGCAGATATTATGAATCAATTTCCAATATGGAAATAATCAATAACTTTCATGGAAAATCCACTTAATCTCTTGATTTGACTTAATTATCCTTAAACAAGATTAATCAATGTTTGTGAAAATCTTTGTAAATTGGCCCTCATATAATCAAAATGATGAGAAAGTCATATTATTGGGTCTTAATTTGACTAGAGAAGAATTGGAAGGTAATGTTAGATGCATTGGAACCATATTCCCATTTAATATGTTGACAACACAAAATAACAAATGCATGTGATGTTTACTATGAATTAGAAGTAAAGAGTGATCCATAACACAAAAAAGCAAAATTATCATTTTGATTCGAAATGAATTAATTAAAGTTAGGTATCTCATAAAATGCATTGCCCCATTTAGGGATACATTAGACTAAATTAGAACCTGTATATGATAAACTCAAACCATTTATCTTGTTTTAATGATTTTAACCTAATTTTTTCATTTGAGTGTAATTCGAGTAAGATTTACAATTTCAACATAAATGGTATTAGGAATTAGATGTCTAGGGGGGAGGGTATTGACCCTATAATGATGGGTCCCATGCTGCAAGGAATATGAGATTGTCCATGTGGTTTCATAGTAATAATGGTAATGTGGGAATTAAAAATGTGCCCCACAATATTTTTATAGTCATAGGACATATTGTTATAAACCACATTATTAGTATGGGCATTATGATCATGATTATGCTCATTACGATTTTGACCCTGATGTTGGTTATGATTCTACCTCTATCCTTTATTCTAACCTTAATTTTGATTATTTATTAGTGGTGGTGGATTATATCAAGGAAATGGGTCATTTTAGATCCCCATATCCTAACTTTCATCATGATTAAGGGACAACTTAATCTTCAGTTCACTACTTTCAATGAAGTCTTCAATGATGTGTCATAATTGGACACAATGGTATGCACCATGACCAACTACATGATGGAAGTTGTAATACTCATTTTATTTTTACCAATTTGGTTTTAATTGATCTTGAAGAAATGACCTTGGTATTGGACATACAATCAGATTAGCTACTATGATATTTTGAAGCACTATTTAAACTAGTGCTCCTAACTTGATAAAGACTCTGAAATTGTTATGAAATGTTCTACATGGAGGTTGTCTCTACAAATTAGGTGGTGGATTTGGGGGAGATAATTGTATATTTGAAGGATATGGAGCCTACACCATTTGTACATGTCACATTTTAGTCACCCCATTTCTAACCATGTTCTTGTTTTTGTTAAAGCCCTTAGACTTATCTTGTAAAATATTCTATGTAGATGATTGGGCCTGATTTGAAGTTTGGCCTTACAATAAAATATTAACAAGAAAGTAATAATATCCTTCTTAATATTCACCCCTTTGTTAATAATTTCCTTGAATTAGTTAGCAAAAACTAGATGTAGATTATGTATGACCTCAGGATGTAAGTTTTGTGCAAATATATCCACCAACTATTTGTTTGATAAGTTATGCTAAAAGTGACCCACCAATGTTCTCCATCTCTGGAGATATGCAATAAAACTTTCATCATCATGTTTTTTGGATTTTAACAAGTCAAAAATGATCAATTCATGTTCTATGTTATAAGATAAATGGTTGAAAAACTTTTTTGACAAGTCGTTCTAATCCACAATCAATACCTTGGGAAGTTTAAGTAGCCAATCAAGAGCTTGTCCTGCTAAACTTCATGGAAATAGTCATAGTCTGTACTCATTAATATAAGAAATTTTTTGGCATAAGATGAAAAATGCCTATATGTGCTCATGTGGGTCTCCATTTCCTTTATATTTATCAAATTTTGGTGCCTCAAAATAAGGCAAAAATGAGGTTTGGAGAATGGATAAATCAAATGGATATGGACATATCTCATCAAATTTATACTTCTTAACTCTATTGTTTGTCTCCAATCACTGTATAATATTCTTCATGGAGTTCTAATCTTGCATTTTTGGTGCATTTGTGGGTGGATTATAGTTTTTTTGGGGTGGATTGTGCCCCTATTGTTGTTGTTGGGGTAAAATGTGCCCTTGTCATTATTGTTGATGGGGTTGAATGTACCCCTATTGTTGTTGTTACTTTTTCATGGATTTGTGAGGGATATGCACCCTAAATTTTATGACAGAGTTTTGATTTTATCCTAGAGTCAAGTGGATAGGTTGTTTATTCTTAGATTGTAAAACATTCCATGAATTTAGTTGTCTTGAATGACTAGTGTTTTATTGATTTTGGGAAATTCTTTGTCTATTTACCACTTTTTGTGTTAGTTGAGATGAACTAGCCAAATTGTCTTAAGGGATATTCTCAATATGAACTGAATGTTTGGGTTTTTGATTTTTTAAAGTGACAAGAGGTTCATGATGATTAAAGAATGTATGTTTTATTTCTAAGGGAATATTTTGCAATATCTCTTGCATCTTTAACTATTCTTTTAGGTTACCTTTATCTACTACTATTATGTTATCAACAAATGTTTATTTCATACTTTAAACCACAATTTATTATTCTTTAAAATCATCATTATTAATTGAAGTACAAACCAATGAGTCAGTTAAGTCTATGATAAGCTAATCGACATATCATTGACTTATTTTATTGATCTTTGTTATAAGATATGGGTTTGTGGGTTTTGACTCTGTAAGGATTTCTTTACCTTTGTTAGAAGAATAAGGTATATCTATTTGTAAAATTTTTTGTTCTTATATTTTTTGTTATTATTCTCTAACCAAGGTGTGCAATTGTTCCATAGGAAAATATGAGGGTAATCTAGCACCTATTTCTATCAACCTAAGAAGTGCTTCATCTTGGCTCTCTTGGTATTTAGTATAATTACCTTCCGATCTTGAAATTATATTAATATCCTCAAAGATAACAAAATTGTATTATCCATCATAAAAGTGCTCATCCTCATAGCTACAGTTGTAAGGGACCCCACTACGAGTGAACCTTTATGTCATGTCTAGAAAGGCGTGCCTTATACATTTGACTAAATTTGGATCAATGTTTTACAAACATGTAAACAAGGTATGGGTTTGATCTTCTTTTTCAATAAATGACTAAGGTACCAAAGATACTATAAAAATGAGGTTGGCTTGGAACCACACATAGTTAGAATATTTGGTTCACAAATTTACTCAACTTTTTGTAAAGTTGAAATTGTATAGATTGGAAAGAGGGTATGATAACTCAAAAATATAGAGTGTGACTTGCATACTAAAATGTAGACCTTTGTGATATGTTAATACCATAAAATCTAGTTTAACTTCGATGAGTTACTACTAGAAAACTAGAAAAAATATCTTTGGGTTATGATGAAGATAATGAAAACTAAGAAACTCATGATGTGAAAAGATGCAAGAATTCCCAAGTATAAAACTAAAACTAAATAGGCAACACAATACCACCACATGGTGATAGGAAGGGGGGATAGTATAAAATGTGTTATATGATGTAAATTATGAGTGATGTATAAGATGATTTAAGTCCACCAAGATGATAAGTGGTATTTTGAGTTTATAAAATGACCCTCAATTCAAAAAATAGAAAATTGAACCCAAGTTAAAACAAGTTTAATGTGAAAATGGCAAACCCAATTTAACACATCAACCCTTAGAAATGTTCAATTTTGAATGTGAATTATCAATGAGTGACTTAAGAAAATTTTGGCCAAAGGTCTAGACTCAAATGGGTAGCATAACTATGCCACTTGGATGATATGACATAATATTCATGATAATAATTTAAATAAGGAAAAGATTAATTTCCACTTAGACAGTGTAATACCTCCCTTGTTAAATAAATTTGGGGAAAATGTGTTAGGTTATGAAATTTGTTTAACAAAAAAGTTTTGATACAAAATAAGACCAAGTAATCTATATAAAGATAAATCAACTAATTAATCATCTTAAGCCCTAAACTTATAAGGTGTGGCAAAGTCGGGTTAACTAAGCTAGCAAGTTTTTGAAAATTTCTAGATGGATTTCATGCACAATAATTTTAAATCAACATGTAAGAGAAGCACATGTAAATTTGATCCATGTCATATGGATTGTTTTAAAAATTTCTTGCCCTTTTTTACAACCACTACATCCATCACTTGCTCAGTGTAGTACGATGTCCAACATGATCATACATCCTGGGCTTAGCCCTAGTTATAAGGGATAGTTTAACAACTAAAATCATTATCTCATTCAAGTGATTCTAATTTATATACCCCCTCATGGAGAGGGGTTGAATAAAATTCCAGGAGATGAATTCCTAGGCAAAGGCTTCCTTATAGAACTTATGGGAGGTAATGAAGTCCCCTTCACGAACTGAGATGCAAAATAAATGACAAGTAAAATAGCTTTAAGGTTGTTTATAGATAACCTAATCTATGTCGGTCTTGGGGAGATCATTGAAAGATTATATTTTACACCTTTGAATAAGGTACTTTGTAATAAAGATGACACTTTTGATCCCCACAAGTTTTCTAAAGGGGGCAGGTAGAAGAGCATACACTACAATCTTTTTTTTGTCAATCAATTATAACAAATCAATGATCTATTGAAGATAAACTTTGAAATGTGTTAAAATTTAAATCACTTAAATAAAAAAGTTTGGTGATGTTCTTTGGCCCCTTGGCCTTAAGTTGTAAACTTGGAAGAAATGAACACAAAAACTATTCAGTAAAACACCCTAAAAATTTCATTAAGTACCAAATGAAATATTTTGATTCTTTTTAAACACTTTGAAAGAAGGTTAAAAATATATAAGAAAATATGAATTGGTACTCTTTAAATAGGCACTATATAAAAATTTAGATAACCTCCTTTAGCTTTGAATCTCTTTTAAGTTTGAGGCAAGTAACTTTAAAAAGTAAACACTTGTCAACCTGAAGGAAAAACCTCAAGAATAAAATGTGTTATATTAGACTTGGTTAGCAACTTGATTTTTTTTTAAAAAAATATGCAAATTGAAGGTTAATTAATAGAATATTCTAAAAATTTAGGACAAAACATATGATTTAAAAAAATCATCAAAAACATAGTTTGTATGACCCCAAATGAAGCTCTACAAAATGGCCTATTTAGCTTGTTGTCTCAAGTCACAGGTAATCAGGCACAATTGTGGCTTGTAGTGAGTTTAAGCCATTGGTTTTATAGTCTAGGCAGTGGATTTTCACACAGAAGTATGTGAATGTAATTTATATTATTTTTTCACCTTTTTAGGCTTCAAACTCTAAGATTCTGCATGAAATTAATTAGTAAGATGATTATAGGAGCCTTGTGATTAAATTTTTGGGGTGTGATCTCACCGAGCATGCCAAAATGGAGAGTGGATTACAAGAAATGATTAGTCAAAAATTAGTCCAAGAACTCAAATAAAAATGCATAGAGAGCTAATTAAATCAAGCCAATCTATTCATGCAGAGTTTTGCTAATAATAATAAGATACAAATGAAAGAAAGTAAACCATTATCTTCCCAAGTGACTCCATATATCAAAATTGGCTCAAAAACATGTTCTTCAGTGATCAGGTATTCTTGTCTTCCTCAAAAATGGTGGTAAAACTCCTCCAATGTCTCAAGAACACTCCATAAAACCTAAGCTCATGAGATTGAAACTATCTAATTACATATCAAATGAAGCTAATATAAATATGAATAATTTAATAATCAAAACATAAATGAGTTGTGAAGAGATTTTTAGCATTATAACATGACAATAATTGAGCTTTAAAATGATGTTCATGGCCTCTCTATTTATAGGTTTTCCAAATGGGTTAGGATCAACCATGACCATCCATCTCAAGATTGAGATGTGTGGCCATGAATTAATCTAATATTTGGAATTAAATATATAAATATATGCATCATGATTTAGGAAGAAGGGGAATTAATGAGGTATAAGAGACATTAAAGAGGCATGGGAGACCTATAATCTTGACATTTTATACATTTATGGCTTATAGATGCCACCCCATAGATGATGTTACTAGGTGATATATATATTAAGAATCAATTTCCAATATTGAAGTAATCAATAACTTCCATAGAAAATCCACTTAAGCTCTTGATTTTACTTAATTAGCCTTAAACAAGACTAATTAACGTTTGTGCAAATCTTTGGAAATTGGCCCTCAAATAATCAAAATGATCATAAAGTCATATTACTGGGTTATAATTTGACTAGAGAAGAATTAGAAGGTGATGTTAGATGCATTGAAACCATATTCCCATTTAGGATTTTGTCAACACAAAATAACAATGGTATATGATGTGTACGAATGAATTAGAAGAAAAGAGTGATCCAAAGCATAAAAATGTGAAATCATCATTTTGACTCAAAATGAACTGATAAAAGTCAAGTATCTCATAAAATGCATTTCCCCATTTAGGGATACATTAACCTAAATCATCACTTTTATATGACAAGATCAAACCATTTGGCATATTTTAGTGATTTTGGCCTAAGTTGGTCATTTGAGTATAATTCTAGTAAGATTGACAATTTCAACACAAATGGTGTTAGGAATTGGACATCTACAATAAATATATGAGGATGATCAATCGATCCCTATCTATTCCAAATGAGTCTATATAAAAAGGGTCCCAAAAGGAAAAGCATCCCTAAGGTTAGGGTAGTAGTCGCACTATTTACAAGATGGCCATACTCTTGAGGAGTGAGAAAGGTGTTTAGTGATAGTAAATAGTACTCTACCATTATGGAGTCCAAAAGAGCCTTATTAGAGAGTCACGATGAAGAGATTATCAAATTAATCGATGCTCCATTGGATGACAATAATGAGGTCACACTTTTTAGGAGTAAAACATCATTAGGTTGAAAGGTTAGATTGTAGGTTTTAAATGGATGTGGATCAACAATGATGATGTGGACTTGGCCCTTGTGTCTGAATTTGATACATCAATGTAAAGTAGATGGAAAATAATACATATCATGGATTCAAGGGTTCCCTAAGAGGATATTATATTCAAATTCTCCTTCTATGATGTAAAATAACCCATGAAGAACATGAGAACCTACCTGTAAAGGAAAGATAATGGTTCCTAATGTAGGAACCCTTGTATCATTGAAAGCTCACAATATTGATGGGTATTGAGCTATAATTGTTTCTATAAGTTAGAGTTATTTAAATGCATGTGAGGAGAAAACATTAACACTATCTCTATTATCAAACATCACTTTTTTTATTCAACTTTGATTAACTTACATGGTGACAAATAGGGGTGGGTCCCAATCTTTGGATGTTAAGGGAACTATTTCAGAATCATTAAAACTATTAGATGAAACCATTTATAAGGATTCAATGAATGTCATCATAGGTTGGTGTTCATTAGGTTGCACTTGTATAACTTGAAGGGATTTTATCATTGATTGATTATGATGAGGGGAATTTTCAATTAGTTCATAGAGGGACATTTTTTAGGGTTTTGGTGAATTTGCTTCAAAATTGATATCTTTATAGGTTATAAAGAATTGTACTTCTATGATTTTCCTAAAATGGAGACTTTAAGTTTTGTAGTGGAGTATTTAGATATTTTTATGGTTAGGATATGGGATTTAGCTATGGATACTTTGGATTTGTTTGATTTTTGGGTTTTGGGGGCCTGTACTTGAGACTAGGTTACTATGTTTATTATATGAATCTGAAATGATGGTGGATTTATTGAAGTCCCTAATTTATTCATTTTTGAGGGTCTTGAGGGTTGATTAGGAATCAAGTCAAGATAATTAATCACACCTTTGTATTATTGTTTCAATCTACCTTTAAAAGGTTTTACTATATTAGTATCAATGATATTTGTAGTTTTAAGATTAAAGAGGGGATCATGTTATTCAATTTATATATCATCCTCATCCAAAATATTATGAATCAAGACTTTTAGAGCATTTAAAATTTTATTGTCATGTACAGACATACTATGATAGGCACACACTTTGTTTTCCCTATACCACATGGGTTTTTGGACATGGGGATTACTTGGTTTGATGGGAGGTAATGTGACTAGAGAGGTTTGCAAAATTTGGTTATCGATGGTTGCATAAGATCATCACAAATGATCTTGTTTAGGTTTCATTACCTTTTGGGATACCATTTTTTGAGTCATGCTTACCTCGGTACTTGATTTTCTCATGTTGATGGTATGTTTGGTTTTAATGGGTGGCAAGGGAGATTTAGATAATTTTTGTGGATAAAAAAAGTCTATTGGGTCAAAATGAGGTTTTGATGTGGGTAGTATCAATAGAGGCTTTTGAACTTTCTTAGACCCCTTGATAGAAGATTATATGATTGAGATATTAGGTTTTAAGGAATGATGTGGCCCTAGTATAGATGGTATAGTTTATTCTTGGGGCATGACCATATTTCTTTTTTGAGTGAAGTTAGAGGTTATGAAAGTATATTTATGATGATCCTCATTTTAGGGGAGTTCAAGTCTTATGGGTGAATGTTGTAATGCCTTACCTTTTTGTATACCCAAGCATTTATCCCATGTGTGGGGATAATAAAAGTCCTTTTTATCCTCCAATTTTCATGGACTCTCAATATTTGTAGATGAGTCTTCTTTTGTTGGATCCCATGAAATGAGGTTGAAAAGACTCAATTGGATGGTATAAATAGGTTTGGTTGATTTAGATGGGTCAAAATAATCTCTTATAAAGAGATCCATTATTTTCGTTGAGGTGAAGGATGATTCAGGTGTACTATCAACTTCCTTAGGTAAAATTTGATGATGGATGGTATTTATCACATGGGTGCCTTGATCTAGGGTGCCTTCTATATTTGTCTATATAGAGTTAAATAAGGATAGATGGTTAGGGAATGGTTGCCTAAAGATGTTGATAGATTGATTTTGAGGAGCATTTAGATTATCTAATTGTGTATCCCCTCAATCAATGAGGTTGTGTACTAAGCTTTTGAAATATATATACCTATTAATTTCATGACTAGGGACATGATGGTAAGTAAAAGAAAGTATTTTATTTGTACCATCTTGGTTTTGGTCTAGAGTCATCGATAGGTCTAATAGGAGGAAGCTCAATGATTGCCTCCTTTAATAGTTTGTCTAAAATACTAGCATAAGACTCCCCCAAATGTGTGTATTACCTAGGTGGGAACTACATTAAGTTGATTTTTAGTTGTGTTGGGAAGATCTCAATTGGTTCATTGTGGATGGGGAAGCTAAGTTTAAGACAAAAACATTAGCTATGTCCTTTAGATTTGGATTATTATTTCCTTTATAAGGGTCTAGTTTGAAGTTTTTGTTTTATAACTTCACTTTTCGCTCCTCTAAGGGTCATTTTTTTAGCTTTCAAGCCATGGTAAAGGCCTCATCAAAATATTTGAATGATTAAACTTGTTAGGTGGATGAGATATGTTTTTCACATGATCTCAAAAATAATTAGATCAATTCTAATTGAGGTAGGTAAAAGGTTAGATAGTTTATAAGGCCCCACCATATAGCAGCAAAGTCTATCATGGACTTGTCTTGGAATTGCCTAATGGTGTAGAGGTTGGTGATAGTTAATTTTTTAGTGATATTTATCAAGAAGTGCTCTAAGAAAGTTTTAGCTAACTATCTAAAGGAAAATAATGAGTGTTGAGGGATGAGAATATACCATTCTAAAGCCAACCCTATGAGTGACATAGGGAACATCCTCAAAAGGATGGTGTCATCATGGGCAATGAGGTAACACACGTGCTAAAATTCCCTAATATGTTGTTTGGGATCTTCATTATTTTTAAATTTTATGAATTTAATAAGTTCCCACTATGTAGGATATGACCAAATAGGGATGGCAGGGTTGATTGGCTTGTTGTAGACCTTTTTGTAGATAAGCATGTTTTTCTGCCTAGAGGTAGAGACTTATAAGTTTATCATCCTCTTCATGAGGATGTGCATGTGATCTAATTGGTCATTATAGTAGGGGATAAATCTTAAAACATTTTGTTATAAATGTTGATAGGGGGAAGTGATGTTGGGAGAGGTTATTTAAAGGGGTACCCTATAGACGTGGTGAAAGTTGGTTGAAACACAACCACATATTGAGGGACTAGCAAAGGTAATAATTGTTTTTAGGATGGGTTAGGATAAATACCTACAATGGGTTGGGTGAGAATTTGGTATTGTGTAGTTAGGGGTATTTTTTATTGAATATTTTGACCTATAAGGATTTGTGGTGTGGATGGTAGAGGTTGTGTGTAATGTTGAGAACTTGATGTCACATGGGTTTATATAGGAGGGAGGGTCAATGGGATGGAGACTACTAGATTTTGAAGCATGGGAGAGGGTGGTTGGTTGCCTATTGGTGGTGGTATACTAAAATTTTATGTTAGAATAATGGTTATGGTTAGACTACTAAACACTAAAGGTGGTTAGAAATCTAGAAATTATGTTATGCCAGTATTTAAACCTGAGGGTGGTAGTGGGTTAGTGGATGATGACACCATGGCCATAGTATATCATTCAAAGGTTTCTAGGGGCATGCCATAGAAATAGTGGTAAGTTTGAGCATGAGGGGAACTGGGAATTCATATAGATCACACAGTAAGGTAATAGTGAATGGTGATTGGATTATTATTTAGTATATTAGTAAAATATAGATTACCATAAGGGTAAAGTTGAGGGAGACCATCTATGATATAATCAGGAGAGGTAGGGGACTTAGTGATTGTTCAATTGAAGAGGTGGATGACTGGGGTGATTTTTTTTGTTTGAATGACTATTATCAAATCAAAACCATGTAATGTTAAAGTAATAAAAACAAAAAAAATAAAGCACACAACTCTTTTTTGATTATCTCATTTTTTAGTGAAGGAAAACACATGCTCTATTTTAATGAACTTAAATGTTTTTTAATTTTTTAAGAAACAAACTTTGAAGTGTGAAGGGGATATGGGTTAACTAAGGTCTTAAGAAATGGCAATCTAAGGTTAGTTTCAAGTTTGGTTTGAGGCTGGGAATCTTGATATACCCAAAGGTATAGTGAGGCCTCATTTTGTGTTTTTGGAAATACATGGCTTGGTATTGGGTCCTACCTCCTCACTTCATGGACCCAAAATGATAAGGGTGTTAGGCACTTAGCCTATATACCATCATCAAATTATTTATACTTGACTAGAACATCAAGTTGACTATTGGGCCCCTATTTCATCTAAGCATTATTCCATGCCAACTCGATAGACATCTCAATGTGAGGCAATCACTTGGAATTATTATTGATTTGGTATCTTTTGCACCATTTAGAGGAATAATTTTAGACCTAGCATTAGGTGGTATGTGGTTAACTAATACCCAAATTTTTTAGGAAATCTTCATGAGTAGCTACACATGGTGACTGCAGTGTAAGGGACATAAGGTGATGGAGCCAATAAAATGATAAAAAAAGGCTCAAACTTAGCACCCAATGTGAGCTTTCCACCCTAACATGGAGATGATCTTGTGTGCTATAAATTTGAGCTCAAACTAGTAAAGAAGAGAGAGGCAAACTAATGTAGTGAATCTCTATAAAATTAACTCTAGATATGGATGCCATTAGCATAGGATATAACATGGATGCCACTAAGGCTCCATTTTTTGTAATCCCAAGATCCCCTGTGAGCTCTTGGGTAGATAATTAGTTAGTGAATCTTTTAATCTACCTTATGTACTCTATTTTCTATAATATGAATTGTACTCTGTATTTTAAGCTTTAAGTATATGAATAAAAATGGTTGTCATGATACATAGTGTATTTTGATTGAATGTCTTTCACTTCTTTATTGAATTGAATAATTACTATTAATATTTATAATGGTGTAATTTCAATATATGAATGTTTTTTAAGTGAAGTTTTGGTCTAGGTCAATGGCATCCATGTGTAAAATATGACATCATCATTATACTATACTAAAATAGCTTAAGTGTAAGAAAAGTCATGCACCCAAACTTTGATGTCCTTGAAAGAAGCATAAGATATAGTATGAACTTGAACTAAGGAATTTCATTGACCCCTCAAATCATTGAATTATTCTAATCTTAGTAACACAAATTCTTGCACCCTTAAGATCATGGAACCAACTTGATATAGGTTTGCACTCTTATGACTAAAACTAGCTCTCCAAATAGGCTTTATACCTACAGACTAATAGACTCCACCCAAAAATGGCTTACACTAATGAATATTTTAAAATACTTCATTAAATGACCAAGTCTTACATATAATGTGTTGTGCCCTAACACAACTAGCCCAATGCGAGCCCCACTTTTTTCTCTACTATGTTTTAGGTGAGCGCATAATGCTTACACCTTTTGTGAATTGATCCAAGTGTAGTTGAGTGATAAATTTTGAGCACTACAGGGGTATATTATATTTTCACCCAGTTGTAATAAGTCCAAAATTGACTCAGATAAATGAATGAATTAAAACCCTAATTAAACTACAACATTAACTATCCCCTTGCTGATGAAATCCAAGTGGATCTACCTAGGTGGGAGTTATTTTGACTGTAATTTTTTTTATGATTTTGATTCATTTTGTGTGTGAAAAGAGTGTGACTAAATTATAAATTACTCCACTTAAACTAGATTTTCTCTAAAATAGGTAAACTAAAAAAAGACATTTTAAAAAAAAGGAAAGTAATCTAAATATTTTTGCTTTTTAATTTTTAATGAATTTTTTTTTCACTAGATGAAATAAACAAACAAGACAAATAAATAAATCAAGAATAGAGAGGACATTTAATAGGTCCCATTGGGAGTTCCAGAATGTTTAAAGTATTTATTGTTCATTTTTTATATAAAGTAAACTACTTAAAAACTTAAAATAAGATACAAGGATTTTAAAAATACCTACGATTAAAAAGGATCATGCACCATATATTTGATGATGTGAGAACTCCTTTTTGTCTTGGAAGTAATACCTACATAGAATAGATAACTCGAACAAAGATAAATTAATATGATATATGAGTGGGCTGCTTTGTACGAGACCAGTCCCAAGAAGTGGTACACTTCCTTGTAAGGATGTCAGCCCACTACCTTAGCACTCAAGTGGATAAATATAAGAAATTAAATTGCAATGAAACATTTAAAAATATAAATAAGATAATAAAATGATTTAAGATTTAATCTACATTCATTAGATATAAATTAGCAAATTAGACATTCCAATAATCTTTGGAAGCATCTTCTTCAAATTGAATCACTTTTAGTTGATCAACAATGGATTCTAATTTGGGGAGAACACAATAGTAAAAATTCCTAATTTGAAAGAAATATTACTTTGTTATAATAAAAGGGGATACAAAACTATAGGCAAATCTCAGATGGTAACCATTTCATGAAAAACTCCAAGTAGAGTCATCTACAAGAAACCCATGTCTTTAAGATATAGTGATCTAAAATGTAAATAAAAATGGTAATTGAAAATGATTTAGGTGGTATAAAAAGTGGGTTTTTAAATTATATTGATGATAATCTATAGGATTTATATCAATTCAAGGAATTGACATCGATTTTGTTAGTGTGGACAAGGTTCTCATGATAGGGATTTAAAATATGGTTTTAACAGGATTTAAGATGGTTTTGGGATATCTCAGGTTGGCTAAAGATATTATAAAATTAATCACATGGATAAAAATTAACATAAAACAAAATGTAAAATAACACAAAGACAAAATAAATTGTAAAATTAAATTGCTAACATAAATGATAGACTAACCTTTTCAATGCTTCCAACTTGTGGCAGACTGCAAAGTTGATATAATGATTCTTGGTCTACCAATGAGTGTAGATGGGTTGATGTAGGTGTAAAATATTCTAGAGAATGAACAATTTACTAAGTGATACTCCAAAAAAAAAATAGTATCATAGTGAAATTACAAGTGAAAGAAATTGATCCTTTAGCTCAGATGAGTCTGTGGTTAAATTGATAGCAATTCAATAGAATTGACATTGATAATGGGAATTAGCAATTATTCTAGGCTCAACTTACCAAATTTTTTGGACTGGTTTCAATTAAGAAGTCAAATTAATCCCTAATTTGTTTAAATTATTTTAGGATTACAAGGGGGTTATGGTGGTTAAAATAACTTACTTTGTATTTTGATTTGGGTAGACTTATTTAGATTTTACTATAAGTAATTAGTTAAATTAATTTACTTAAGTGAAAGTAATTAATAAAATTTAATTACATAGGTAAAATGGTAAAATGGTAATTATATATTTACATGGGGTGAAAAAGGAATAAACAATAAGGGGGACCTAAGACCTAGACTAGCATAATTATTATTGTGCAAAATCCTAGTGTCTACATATCCTTTACCTATCCCATAAGAAGTTACACCATACTTACTATAACATAGGAATCCAAAAGGGGGTTGGTTAAATGTTTGTATGATAAAATCAATAAAAAAATGTAAAGATCTAACACCTCAAGTCTATATACTTTGTTGGAAATATTGTCATTGATGTCAAAGGTCTAGAATTATTGGTGATAAAGGCCCCATTGCATTTAATGTTATTTGTAATAGATATATCTTGGATAATGTGAGTTAATATTTATTTAATATTAATGAATATATTTTTGGTTGTATATGAGACAAAAGAAGGGCCCATAGAGAAGTCAAAGAGCCACGGGGTAAATACAAAAGAAGGATGGGATGCATTTTCCCATGAAGAGTCATCTTGGGGAATTCCAAGTGTCACCAAGTGAAGATAAAAGAGGAAGGATGCAATTTCTCATGAAGGGACACTTTAAGGAATATGAAAAGTCACAAAGATAAAGACAAAAGTGGGAAGGACGTTTTTGGTCATGAAGGGTCACCATATGACTTTTCAAAGGCAAGAATATGAAGGGTCATACAAGTTTAGCGCCATTTTTCATGAGGATTGAAGGGTCACAAAGGGGGAAGGCCAAAGGTCATTTGGAAATCTATAAATAAAGGCTTGAAAAGCCATTTGTAATATGGAATATAGAGGTTGATTTGATATTATAATATCTAGCTTAAAAGAGCAATTATGAGAGATGAATATGATTTGTATTTGTTATATCTAGCTTAGAAGAGCAAAGGTGAGAGAGAGGAAAGAGATGTTGTAATGAACTATCATTTGTTGAGATAGAAACATTAAGAGATAGGTATGTGGTATACACAAAGGGGTTGGTGCTCCTATGGGTTGGTGCTCACAAATTGTTGTTGGGTTGGTGCTCCTGTGGGTTGGTGCTCATGAATTATTGTTGGGTTAGTGCTCGACAAAGGGGTTGGTGCTCTTGTAGGTTGGTGCTCATGAATTGTTGATGGGTTGGTGCTCCTGTGGGTTGGTGCTCATGAATAGTTGCTGGGTTGGTGCTCCTATGGGTTAGTTCTCATGAATTGTTGCTTGGTTGGTGCTTAGCAAAGGGGTTGGTGCTTGCAAATATTACTTGGGTTGGTGCTCATTCATATACTTGAGATTGTTCTCTATGGTTTTTCCCACATTGGGTTTCCACATTATATCTAGTGTCTCTCTCTATCTTGTGTCGTGTTTATTGTTTGAGTTTTATTGCATATCTTGAATGTTTGATTAAGTGGAATTTGACTAAGGTAAAGTTTTATAAGATATATGATATACTGATTCACCCCCCTCTTAATATATCCCATGCTTAACAATTGGTATCAGAGTAGGTTCTTTTTTGAAAAGTTTTACAGCTTGAAGGTAGATCAGAAAAGCACGATGGCTGGGTCATAGGAAGGATTTTCTACAAATAAGGCACCTTTATTTGATGGGATGAATTATGCTTTTGGAGCATGAGAATGAAGGTTTATTTGATGGCCCTTGGATTCGACATATGGAAATTAGTGGTGGAGGAATATGAAGAGCCACAGACATCTACAATTACTCCAGTAGAAAAGAAGGCAAGTGAATGTGATGCTAAAGCTTTAAATGCTATTCTATGTGGTTTATGTGAATCTGAATTTGTTAAAGTTATGCAATGTAAATTTTCTCATGAAACTTGTGTAAAACTTGAGAATATTTACAAAGGTGATGAAAAGGTTCAGCAAGCTAAGCTTTAGACTTTTAGAAGATAGTTTGAAATTTTGAAGATGGAAGAAGAAGAAGAAATAACAAGTTATCTTTTATGAGTTGATCAAATCATAAATTAGATTCAAGGTCTTGGAGAAACATTGGATGAGTTAATAGTGGTGCAAAAGGTTTTTAGATCTCTACCAATGAGATATGATGCAAAGGTTTTGGCAATCAAGGAGATGAAGAATTTAGCCAAGCTAAATATGGATGAGCTTCATGGTATACTCATGGCATATGAGATCTGGATAGAACAAGATAAAGCCTCAAAGAGAGAAGCAACTTTAAAGACATCAAAGAAAGAGAAAGATAAGATTCAAGAATCAAATTATAGTTCTAGTGATGATGAAGATGACAACGGATCACTTTTCATTCGCAAGCCGAAAAGAGGAACAAGTAAATATCAAAGAAAATTACCTTTTAAATGTTTTAATTGTGGAAAGATTGGACATTTTTCAGCTAGATGCCCAAATAAGGGTAATGATGATGAAGAAGAAAAGCCTACATACAATAGTAATTTCAAAGGCAAATCCAAGAAGGGATTTGAGAAGAAGAGCCTATATTCTAAGGATCCTAGTTCAGTCGAAGATAGTGGAGTCAGTGATTCAGAAGAAGAGATTCTATTCATGGCCATACATGAAGATGATCAAGAAGAAGAAGAGGAGGAAGCTGAAGTGAATATGGAAGGAGAACTCATTTGTGCCCTAAAAGAGTTAAAATATATTGAGAAGAAGAATTAAAGATTAAAGCACCAGATCGAGAAAAATGAACATGAGTCAAAGGAAATGATTGAAGATCTACAAGCACACTTTAAAGAAGCTAAGAAGAATGAAGAAGATCTCATAACACAATTGGAAATAGCAATAAAATAATGTCAAATGTATGTTATTGAAATTGTCTCTTTAAAAGAAGATATTGAGAAAGCAGTCAATGATAAAGTAGTTAGTGATTCAAAATTTTAGGATAGCACTAACATGCTGAATAAGATATTGGAAATTCAAAAAGCAAATTCAGATAAGATAGGGATCAGTTTTGAAAAGAAAAAAGAGTTATGTTGAAGCTCTTACAAAAGAGGAAACAAAAAAGGGAGAAGTGAAAAATACAGAGGACATTTCAAATAGATAAGGCTGGAAGGAACAAAGCTACAAAAGACAATCAAGTCAGAGATATACAAACAGGTCTTATTTTTATGGCTATTATTTTTATTGTAATGGATATGGTCACAATAAATTAGAATGTAGAAAAATAGCTAACAATTTCAAAAATAAGGAGAAGGAAAGTCAAGTAGAGTCCAATAGAAGCTATAACTCTTTTACTCCTCTATCAAGTTTTAATGAAGAGACCATAATTTGTTACAAGTGTAACAACATCAGACACATAGCTTGGTATTGTAGAAGTGTGTTTGAGTCAGTCAAGAAGGACCAGAGTTTCAAATCTCCATTCATCAAGAAGAAGGTATAGACATGTTCATGGCAGAAGAAACAACCTAAAGATTCCATGATGGTTCAGATAGCCCTGCATGTAAGAGGTAAAGATCAGCCATGGTTAATTGATAGCAGATGTTCAAGGCATATGATAGGAGATAAAAGTAAGTTCATTACTCTAAAGAAGATCAATGGTGGTACAGTGAGATTCAGAGATAAAACCACTGCCAAGATAGCCGAAAAAGGTACTTTGAGTTTGGATTATGGTATAACTAAGACTAAGAATGTTTTATATGTAAAAGGTCTTAAGCATAATATATTAAGTGTCAGTCAAATATGTGATCAAGGATACACATTAAAGTTTCATGCTGGAGGTTGTGAGATTAGAAGAAAAGAATCAAATGAGTTGATTGCAGATGCTCAAAAGACAGGGAATAATGTATATGTATTGTCAAATATCTTCTCAAAGCCACAATCAAAGGACACATTCAAAGATCTGTGAGAAGAGTTGGGAGTAATTTCTATTACTTCCTACCATTGATGTTCAGCATCAGTTGAGGGGGAGCTAAGTGTTAGCTCCAGGTAGGCCCTTTGCCATTGATGTCAAAGGGGGAGAATAATAGGTATAGGTACATGTGTAGAAATAGGTACAGGGAATAGGTATAGGTTGTTATAGTAAGGGGGAGTTATTGTATGTTTTTAGATGATAGTATGTGTAGGTGACAGGATGTGGCAGTTTCAAGATTGAGGTTGCCATCAATGACAAAGGGGGAGATTGTTGGAAATATTGTCATTGATGTCAAAAGTCTAACATTATTGGTGATAAAGGCCCCATTGCATTTAATGTTATTTGTGATAGATATATCTTGGATAATGTGAGTTAATATTTATTTAATATTAATGAATATATTTTTGGTTGCATATGAGACAAAATAAGGGCCCATGGAGAAGTCAAAGAGCCACAGGGTAAAGACAAAAGAAGGATGGGAAGCATTTTACCATGAAGAGTCATCTTGGGGAATTCCAAGAGTCACCAAGTGAAGATAAAAGAGGAAGGGCACAATTTCTCATGAAGGGACACTTTGAAGAATACAAAAAGTCACCAAGATAAGGACAAAAGTGGGAAGGACTTTTTTGGTCATGAAGGGTCACCACATGACTTTTCAAAGGCAAGAATATGAAGGGTCATACAAGTTTGGTGCCATTTTCCATGAGGATTGAAGGGTCATAAATGGGGAAGGCCAAAGGTCATTTGGAAAGCTATAAATAAAGGCTTGAGAAGCCATTTATAATATGGAATATAGAGGTTTATTTGATATTGTAATATCTAGCTTAGAAGAGCAATTGTGAGAGATGAATATGATTTGTATTTGTTATAACTAGCTTAGAAGAGCAAAGGTGAGAGAGAGGAAAGAGATGTTGTAATGAACTATCATTTGTTGAGTTAGCAACATTGAGAGATAGGTGTGTGGTATACACAAAGGGGTTAGTGCTCATGTGGGTTGGTGCTCACAAATTGTTGTTGGGTTGGTGCTCGGCAAAGGGGTTGGTGCTCCTATGGGTTGATGCTCATGAATTATTGCTGGGTTGGTGCTCATGAATTATTGATGGGTTAGTGCTCAGCAAAGGGGTTGGTGCTCCTGTGGGTTGGTGTTCATGAATTTTTGCTAGGTTGGTGTTTAACAAAGGGGTTGGTGCTCCTGTGGGTTGGTGCTCACGAATAGTTTTTGGGTTGGTGCTCAACAAAGGGTTTGGTACTCCTATAAGTTGGTGCTTACAAATATTGTTTGGGTTCATTCTCATTTATATACTTGAGATTGTTCTCCATGGTTTTTCCCACATTGGGTTTCCACATTATATCTAGTGTCTCTCTATCTTGTGTGGTGTTTATTGTTTGAGTTTTATTGCATATCTTGAATGTTTGATTAAGTGGAATTTGATTAAGGGAAATTTTTATAAGATATATGATATACTAATTCACCCCCCCTATTAGTATATCCCATGCTTAACATACTTGTGGGAGCAAGAAAACAATGCAAGTAACAAATAAAAGAAGACAAAATAAGTATTCTTCACCTCCCCTATGAGCAAGAGTTCCAAGTTGGACTTAGATTGATATGCTCAGTCATGTGCTCAAAAAATATTTGATAATGATGTTCCTTAAATCATTTATTCTTATCACCTTGGCTTTGGCTTGGCTTAGCTTGGATTGGCACATGAATCTATCTCTAATTAATTTATAATTATAACTCTACTTCAAAGCCTTTTGAAGGAATTCCTACAAAATAACCTTACACATAAAAGCTTCTTTCGGGAGAGGGAGGGCACTCTTATTTATAGGTTAGGAAAATCCATTATTGAATTTGGATCACAAATGAGATATGTGGTGGATATTGAGTCAAATATGTAATTAATATTATTCAATTAATAAATATGACTCATAAATATAGATATTTTTGAGATGTTTTGTGCGTGCATGACAACTCACAAAAGCAATGATGAGAGGCCTTATAATTTCATTTTTGAATTTTTTATTTTAGACATTCATTAATTTCACATGGATTATTTAAATAATAACTTAATTGGGTTTAATAAATTAAGTAAATTTGATTAATATTTTGACATTTTCTAAAATTTGGTTTAGTCCCCACTCAATTGATCTAAAATATCAGTTTGTTAGGTTGAAACCTGACTAGGGATAGATCCATAGGAGGTTATTGGTGAATATAGGGTAATATACAAAATAATGAATCCTCAACATGACTCTAGGAATTTTCATCTAATGTGTAGACAAAATTGGGTGTTTTAATGATTTTTAGGCTTAATTTGCATAGTTTGGTAGAAATCAATCTGAAGTCCAATTTAGACATGGATGTGACTGAAATGAGGTTTATACATTTTCACCTATTTGAGAATGAATTTCAAGACATATAAACATTAACATATTTTCAAATAATTGAAATTCCATTAAGAAGAAAAAGAAGATAATGATTAAGGAATGATGCTCCAAACAAAGTTTAGGAAGCTTATCATGCCCACTAGAGGGAGCGACTGACACATACGATTGATGGATGGTCCCTCAAAATGGAGAAAAAATAATAATGAAATTAATCCATGGATGAGATGAATCTAATTGATCTAATTCTTACATATGGTGATTAAAATATTGATTTTACCAAAGGTGGTTACAATCAATAATGGAGTTTGAGACACTGATTTACCTAAAGACGGTTATAATTAGTGGCACAAGTATGTGCCCTAGTAGGGTAGATGGGTCAAAATAATTATTTGCCTAAAGTTAGTTATAATAATTTTTATTACCTAAATTGAATAATTATTTTACCTTAGTAGGGTATATTTGATCATGATAAATTGGTTGTGCCCCAATAGGGTGGATTGGCAAGCATAACTCAAGGATATAACGTGTCACATAGATTTAAGATGAGAGATTAAAAATGTAGTTTTGATGTTCTAATTAATTTTAAAATATCAAAGAAGACACAAAAAACTAGTCACATTAGGATGGTCAAAGTGATGATAGATATGATTGTAAGATAATAATGGAGATGGAAGAATAATGGTGGATAAGTTGACCTGAGATACGTCATGTATCCAAGCACTACTTAAATATTCCAAATATACCTCATTCCTATTTTGTTCACCTAGAAGTGGAATAAAATGTAATGATGAATAAAATATAAGAATAATAATTGGTCAATGTGGATGATTCAGTTGTACCTACCAATGTAGAGATGTTCATCTTTATTAGTATTGATACAACTAGAATAGTCAATGGGTTGATTTGATCAAGGAGTAGGGGATATTTTACAAAGTGAATAAGGATAAGCACTACCTCATTATATTTTTTTAATATATCCAATAAACTAATTTTTGATATAGCATGTGATGATATGCATCATGATATAAAACACCATGATGACCTGGTCATAATGTGCATAAGGACTAACTTTTGATCTAATATATAATTATAAATAACACACCAATGATAAAAAACCATAATGAAAATGTTGACATATGACTATGGATGGACTCAAGTAAGATTTTAACTGAAATAACCAATGAACACATGTACACTAAGTTGAGGCATAATAATGAAATTAAATAAACAAAAAACTAAACAAACAAACACATACAAAGTTTGAAAATAAAATAAATAGAAAGATTTTTTTTCATTAACAAAGTCAATATTTACATATGAAGGATCAATGGAATGATAAAAATATGGTTCCCACAATAAAATATATATATAATAGAATGACATGCAGGGATATGATATCATGGTATAAATTGCATCCATTGATTTTTCCCTCGCATGGGGAAAGCTGCGAGCTTGGCCTAAAAGTGTGAATTAAAACCAAACACAAATTTATCCCTATATATCATATTCAAGAAGGAAACATCCTAATGGTTTATAAATTAATTGGATCAAGGACAAAGGTGCCCCAAAGTGGTCAGATTGAGGATTGCTGACTAGGCTTAGGATAAGACAAATGTTTTTGGATTTTGGGGGTTTATCTCTCTAAGACATTGTAATTTGTTTTCAAATGTTAAGGTTTTTAAAATGTTTAAAATGTTTTCATAATTTTTAGGGTATCTTAAATCATTATATATTGACAATAAAACACTCATAAAATGATGAGAGAGTATGATAAACGAAGGGTGTATTAGTGCATCAATTTTAAATGCATAATGCAAATAAAAGTGACTCACAAAATGGAAAGAATATGGCTTAAGTTACTCATAAAATGGTAAGAGAGTTGGAAAATCTAACAAGTCACTAATGCATCAAGTTTAAATTCACAATGTATATAAAGTTGACTCATAAAATGCTGAGAGCATTCATATAAATTGATCACACAATGGTGAGAGTATGGAAAAAGAGGTGACTGAAATGAGCTCAATGTAAAATTGAGTGTTGCCTACATAGTTCTGAAGGACCTCAAGCTAATCTAGGTACACCCTACATCAGAGGAATACTAACTAAGTAATAGTAGGTGGGGAATAGGGAAGTGATCAAAGATAATGGTATGGAGAGGCAAAGGGTAAGGAAAATGAAATAATGGCAAGGTAAGGCAAATGAAATAATGGCAAGGTATGATTATGTTGTTTCTGTTGATGTGAAGATGCACATCTTAATCATATTATGATACAACTAGAATATTAAACTATTTAAATTACTATCCAACACACCTTCTGAATAGTTATTCTATCAAGAACCTATTATTGATTTAGACTCCAATAACACTATTTTGATCTTTGTTGGTCACTGATTTTGTTTCCTCTAAAATTCTAGACAATATGTATTCATAGCCTCTATAAAGGAAAGTGTATCCAAGTATGGTAAATAAGGATAAGAATTGGATGTATGATTTGATAATGTAATATAGGTCTTGAATGAATAAATGGATCATAATGGAATGTATAATGGTTTGGAAATAAATGAAGATAGGGATTTTTGACAAAACAATGTTGTTGATTCCAAATTCAACATAATTTTGGTTGTGGTAGGGCCAAATACTTATGAATATGCTCTCAATAACTCCACCAAATTTTTCTATTATTTGGGCCTTAGGGACACTGTCATCTGATTAAGATATAGATTAGAAGTTTTATCGATGTTATATTCAATAATGTCTTCATCAAGTAGTGAAGAATTATTGTGCTCAACTATTGGTGCCTTGAATGATTTTTCACCAATAAAGTTGTATTGATTATCCTATAACACCTATGAGAAGGTTTCACTAAGGAATGTTAACTTTTAACTTTGATTATATTTTAGTGTCTCAAACAAGGTTTCACTAGAAGATGTTGATTTTGGACTTTTATTACCCCCTCATGCATCTAAAAATGTTTCACAATGAGATTGTTCTTATTATATGTGAATTTGGTCTTGGTCCCCCTGATATTCTACAACTAATATGTCACTATAGATGCAGTTTAATAATGTGTGATTATATCAATCCCAATTGATTGTGAGATGTGGAATGTTAATATAATGGCTAGGTTATTTGGTGTTAATGGAAAGTGGAATGGTAATGGGATGGTAAGAAGAATCAAAATCCACATAGAAGATACTAGGAGAACTTGTGTTGATACTGAAGTAAATATCCCTAAAAACTATGGAAGGATCACAAATATATTCAAATTAAATGATAAGCTATATATAACCAATATTGTAACTGTATACACATAATATTTTCAAAATTTTATCAATTACTAATGATTTCTATCTTTTAGGAACCTATTGAGACACAATCTCTTTGAGTGCATGCCTTAAATGGTGAACTAGGAAAAGGGTGGGTAGACCATTGGTGCTTCACAAGATTGTTGTCCCTTATTTCCACTTATTAACAATCCAACCAACTCTTAAAACATTACCCTAATATATTACTCCTCTTTTGCATAATCCTCCATTATTTTACAACATTTCATCCCTCTTTTCCTCACCTAAAACCCCTTTTGACTATTTATAGTACTAGGTCAACTAGGTCATCTTATGGGTGAAATCCATTTAGGGTCTAGGTTGGCTCTTGGTTGATCTAGCTTGTGACCTAGTGAATTTTTATCCATAACAGTATTAGGTCACCTAGGTTGACCCTATTGGTTAAAACTTTTTAAAGGGCTTAGGGTTAAATCTGCCTATATATACAAGATCATTTCATCATTAATTCCCAATGATCAAGAGTTATTATTCACTTGTGCTTCTTTATAATCTACTCTTCCACTATTCTAATTGAAGAGTCTTGGCTTAGGGTTTCTACTTGGAGAATCTAGTCTTATGGAGAAGTCTTGGATGCTTTGGCATTTCTTAGTGATCCTTACAAACCATAATAACCTCTTATGAAGCTCCATTGGCTAAGGGAGAGATTGAGTCTCGATGAGTTCATATTTTAGGTAAGTATTCTCTAACTTTGATCCTCTCTTTAGTAGATAGAAGTAGCATAAGTATTATCTTCAAATAATATTGCTCTTACTCTCCATGTATTAGGGTCTTACTCATACATATCTTAATTTATATTCTCTTATGCATATTTATTTCTATTTGTTTACTAACCCTCATATTGTGCCACAAGTTTTAATGAGTACTAGATTAGATTTATTTGTTTTACTTGTTATTATAATTGTGAATATGAAAGCATAGGGATTAGTTTGGGTTATTGCATGATTATGCTTGATTGGAGGATTTGGAATCCTCCCTAGTAATATTTATTATGATAATATATCCCCTAATTAGGTCTAGCAGATCCACATATTAGTCATGTTCTTGTTTATCTAATATACCCCCAATCGAAAGTGTAAGTATGATCTATCTTCTTCGAGTTAGGATTTATTTATAGAATTGATGCATTTATAATTACATACATTCTAGTAAACCCTACATGAATCTAACCCTTGCAGGTTTTCTTTCATGTTTTTCATTATTCTATCATTTTATTTATTATTTTTATATATTTACAATACTAGGTCAACAAGGCTGGTATAGTTTCTAAATTCTATGCACGGGTTTAACATGCAATCACATCAAAATGACTCTATTCTATTTATGCAGGTCTTCATTAGATATAGGTTACTGGATCAAAAAGGTTGACATAGTATAGCTTTTCACTTCTAGATAGGCATTTGGGTCAAATAGGCTGACATAGTGCTCTTATTTAGCTCCAAAAAAGATACTAAGTCAACCAAGCTAGTATATTCATCTTTTAGGCTTCTATAAAACATTTAGGTCAACCAAGTTGATATAGTCATCTTCATAGGCTTTAGAAAAATAAGGAATTGCAAAACTAGGTTGACCCAGTCGACACAGTTGGCATAATTTGCAACTAATATTCAAGGCAATTCAAAAATAATCTCATATTCCTTTACATCTTCTAACCCACCAAGATTCATTTCTCTCTTTCTCTATTATTTGTATTATTCTTTACAGTTCTATTTTTCATAGTTTGTAGTCTTTAAAATTAACCTTCTATAGTAAACTAGGTCAACTTGGTTGATCTAGTTCTGTATTTTGTCTTCTATCTAAAAGACTAGGTCAACACTAGTGACATAGTTCTTAACAGACCCTTACTTTACTAGCATAATATTAACATTATCAACTCTATATTGTAAATGTATGCATACACTATCATCTGAACTAACACTGTATTGTGTTTCAAAATTGGAATTAACACTTATACACTAGTAAATACTTCACACTTTCACTTTCAATTGTTTACATGCTTAGAGTAGATCACATAGTCTAATTAGGTGGTTTTTAAATATACTATTAAGTTGCATTATTTTTCTCTTTCTTTAACACACTAGTAAATCACATAGTCTTCAAAATGTATTTAAATAATTGTCTATCCAAGGCCTACCTACTTGGATTTCATCACCAAGGGGGAAGCCAACTTGGTTTTCTAGCTAAGTATAAACACATGGTTAATGGTATATATTGGCAAAACACTTGACACCCTTATCGCTATAGTGTGTGAAGTGAGAGGGTAGGACCCAGTACCAAGCTAGTACCATTGCCAACATAGATTCCTTTCAACCAAAACATCCTGAAACCATCCATAGATTTATTTTTAGTTCCTTACTTTCAACCAACTTATTTATCACACTTAAAATAACACTCTAATAATCTAAAAACATTTGCGATGACCACTTAGTTAGAATTTGATTTTCAAGTTGATTTTTTATTCTTTACTCATTGTATGTTGTATTGCAAAAACTTACATTGTCCAATGATAGTGCAAGGCTTTGTGTTGTGTGCCTCAATTGGATCATCCTCATTAACCTAATTGATTATGTGTTTCTTTCCTTTCTTTATTTTAAAGTACATTTTAATATTTTTCCCTATTTTTAGTACATAGTCATTCTATTCAACACAATCTTTTACAGACTATTTTCCCCTACCTATAGTACTAGGTTGACCCAATTGACCCTGTATCTTTTTCACCAGTTAGATAATAATACTAAGTCAATCTATTCAACTCCATACTCTTATCAGTATCTATTTTCCCTAGTTGGTAGTATTAGGTTAACCCAATCAACTATGTACTCTTACTGCCTATCATGTTTATCTAACTTAGTTCTTTGTTTGTCTTAGCATTTTTTTCATTTCTCTCAAGTCATCATAAAGTGTCCTATTAGAATCTTCTTAGACAACCTAAATCCATTTAGATACCATATGGGATGTTTATTTCTCCCTCTTTTTTCCCCCTAAGATCACCATCACTCTTGGATTACCTCTTCCCCTCCTCCATATGTGGCTTGTAACATGGTGAAAATTAAACCTCAAGATGAATTAGGTAGATATGATCCTTTATATACCTATCAAGACAATTCTCATCTTCAAACTTTCAAACTAGTGTGGGAGAAATTATCACGAGTCTAATCAATAATCCCACTAATAATCCATTTTCTAATAACCCTCCCCATAATACCAATTTAGAGAATGCTCTTGTAGACACCAACCCACCAATTGATATAACTCAAATTATTGAAAACATCACATAAAAAATGAACATAATACAAACTTATAACACCTCTCAAATGATGCAACTCTAACATCATTTGATCCATATGGTTAATCAACCTTCGACTATCCATCCTTAAGCCAATTAAAGTTTCATTCCTCCACCTCTTAGATATGCTTTAGGCAATGTTATTCCTTAACCTATAATGGATAACAAAATTCTTCAAACTATTAAAAATGAGCCTTTATCCCCCTTCATTATGTCCATTGATATTGGTAACATATCTCCAACTATCAAGTATGGATGGGACTAAAGATCCTACATCTTTTCTTAAAACCTTTAGAAATATTTACAAAGAGTGGATCCAAACTAATACTTTTACCAAAACTAAATTCTTAGTTTAAACCTTTACTATTAATGTATTATAATGGTACAACCAACTTCCCCAACATTCCATTTGGCAACTTGAGTATTTATTCAATCCTTTAGTCAAAGAGTTTCAACATAATGATCTTCCCAAAAATTGCCTTAGTCATTTCAGCAATGCTAAGCAATCTCCCACTGAATCAACTCATGATTTTATCAAAATATGTAAACATCTATCCCATAAATCCAACCATAACATGACTAATGATAAATTGTTGAAACTTTTTATCACTACTTTAACTCCTCTTCAGTATAAGGTTTGAACTTTTGCTCCCCAAATAATTAATGAAGATCTTGACTAAGATAAACATCAAGAATTTCTCATGAAGTAATTAAAACCTAATCTTAAACTCCTTAAATGATATTTTCAAAATTATACTAATGTTATCACTTGAAATACTCCTTAGACCAAACCAAGAGTTGCCAAATCTGACACTCCTTCATCTTCTCACACACCACTCACTATACAACAAATGAAATAATTTTTACCACCCTCTAAACCCTTTAATTATCCTAATAATCATCCTAAGTGGTATGACCCTAATAAATTTTGTTATTTTCACACTAATATTAGCCACTCCCATAATATTATATAGGGTTTACTAAACGTTTTCTCTTACATGCTTGGTGATTCCTTTAATCATGAAGCAATGATTAACCTTCATCATCAAGAGTACAAAATTGTTTCTCAAAAATGATAAGTTTATAAAGCTCCTACCTTGAATAACCAAAAATATTTTTCCATAATTAATAATCAAAAAAATACCAAGGATGTTTGTGCCATTGATGCTGAGTATGACCAATATTACAATAATTCTCAATATGTTAACACCACTAAGATCAATTATCATTGCATGCTGGCTCACAAAGACCTTGTCACCAAACTTAAGAAACCATCTTTAGAATAAAAACTTTTCAAAGATACTACAACCACTAATCTCACTTTGGAAGCCCATTAGGAACCATCTCCTCCTTCCAAACCCCCAACCGCTTCTATTCCTTCAAAATCTACATTATCTTCCAAAACTTGTATTGGTTCTTCTTTTAAATCTTATTTGAAATTTCTTGAAGAACTCAACTCCATGCCTTGCAAGATTCCACTTATGGAGTTAGTTTAAATTTCCCTTTTATCATCATAAGTTCCTTATGTAAAAATTACAAGCAATTAAAGATCCATCTCCTATAGATGAAGAAACACCTTCTATCGAACCTCAACCTACCAACTTACATACCATTGAAACCTTGTGTCCTTCTTCCAAACCATCTATTAAATTTATTGAAGAATACATGAAATGATGAGATCCTTTTTTACACTAATGATCTATCATTATTCATTAAAATAGCCATTAATACTACCCTTATTCATAAAGTCTTAGTTGATGAAGGATTTAATATTAATGTGACATATTTGTGGCTCATCCAACAACTTGGTTATAACAAGGATAATCTAAATCAAACCCACCTTACCATAGTTTTGATAAGACTAATGAAAATCATCTTGGTTGTATTTGAATTCCCCTAACAATTAGACCTAAGACCATTCAAACTAAACTTGTGGTCCTTGATTTACCCTTATATTATAACATACTCCTTGGTCTCCCATGGACTCATAAAATGAAGGATATTGATTCTTATGGTATCCAATGCATTAAATTTTTACATAATGGAAAATGATATAAGTATGAGGCTGATCCCAACCCTTGGAGTATTCAACTTCCTAATCCAAAATATTAGTATCATATTACTAACATTCCTCAGATCAATAGTGCTCCTTTACCTAAGTTCATCAACATTAATCATGATTTATAATTCACTCTTGCTGATTCAGATAATGATGAACCTAATGATTTAAAACATACTTATAATATTACCAAGCTACCTCCCTACATTTTGGAGTGGCTTCCTCCTTTTTTTATTACCTCAAGATCATACTATTACACTCATTGATGAGATCGCTAATTTTCCCCCTCCATGCAATGATCAAGAGCCTTATTCCTTCACTTTCAATGATTATGAAGTGGAAAAATTATTTCAATATCCTCTCATCATGTCTCCATGTACATTCAGTAATATTGGAATTTCACTTTCTAAAACTCCTTTTGAATCTCAAGCATGTATAATTTATCTGACATATGATGATAATTACATGATCACCTAGGCTCAATCTCAAGACTTGGATGTTCAACATTATAAAAAAACCTTACCTCAAATACATGATTTTAACTGGAATGTTCATACCATATCTACAGATCATGAATTAGATCTCAAAGGCTATATGCCTCCTATTAATTCTCCTCTTCTTGATAACTCCTTGGGTGGTAGAACCTCTATAGATTCTTGTATCTTCTTGACCACCTATATATATATATATATATATATATATATATATATATTATAATTACATCTAAACCTTCTCTTTTTAAATATATAAACAACACACCAAGCCCATCTGATCTATCTACTTCTCCTACTTTCAAGATTACACTAGATGTCAAGGCCACTGATGTTCATTAGATACATTTTGAATATGATTAACATGGTAATAAAATTATGGATATTAAAGTATATGTTGAGTATTATGGTCCTTTTCCTACTTTTCCAAGTCATGAATCTATTCTTGAAATACTTTATGCCTGAGAACCTCAACTTCCTTGACAACATCACAAACTTGGGAATTTCAAAACTAAATCCCCTTGTTTCAATAACTTTATTGTTAGCATTGATCATAAAGATAATCCAATTTATTGTTTACCTAATTCACCATACCACTTCTAAGATGTCAATGCTATGCTTATCAAATAAACTACTTGAATTGAATATGGTACTCCATCATGCCCTTGACCAATTATAATTTTTTACAAACTCTCACCTACTAAATATGATAACTTTAGTTTTTTTATAAATATTATGATATCTTTTCCTGGTCCTATGAGGACATATTTGGTATTGACCCTAGAATTGTGGTGTATAAAATCATCACTTATACCAATGCCAAACCTGTGCATCAAAAGTAGCAAAATTTTCCATCTAAGGTTTCTACTTTATGTCACAAGGAAATCATCAAACTTCTCAATACTAAATTTATCAAACCATTTGATTATTTTGAATGGTTTTCTAACATATTTCCCATTCTAAAAAAATGTCACTATGGTCATTTTAATATGCATTGATTTATGTAATCTTAACCTCACTTGTCCCAAGGATAAATTCCCTTTACCTTCGATAGATGCCATTGTTAATTCCACAATTGGTTATGAAATGTTATCTCTTATGGATGGCTTCTTGAGCTAAAATAAAATTCACATTACCCTTGGGGACCAATATAATACCACTTTCACCACATAATGGGGCACCTATTACTATGTTAAAATGCCCTTTGGCCTCAAAAATGCCAAATCCATTTATGAATGAGAAACGACTAATATTTTTAATGATATTATCCATAAAATTCTTGAAACCAATATGGATGACCTCATTGCTAAATATAAAATTGTAAGACTCATCTTTTTGATCTTTCCATCATTTTTACCATCTCTTTAAATATTGAATTAGACTAAATCCTTACAAATGTGTCTTTGGTGTCACATCTAGAAAATTATTTAGGATTCCTAGTCTCTCTATATGGCATCGATGTTAACCCTAATAAGATTAGTTCCATTGTCAATATGACCATTCCTCATTTCATTCTAGATATTTGTACTTATATTGGCAAATTGGGGCAATTAGATGATTCATCCCCAAAATGTCTCATCATATCCACTTCACCAATTCTCTTCTTAAGAAAGGTAATGATTTAGAATGGATGAATCATTGTCAAAAATCCTTTGATAACATGAAGAATCATTGATTCACCCACCTATACTTCATCCTCCTTCAAATTATTGAACTTTAATCATATATACTTATTCCACACCCATATCAATTAGGGCAATGATTTCCCAACAAGATGATATTGGAAGAGAGTATGCCATATACCACATCAGTTGAGGCCTTATCAATTATAAGAAATATTATACAAAAATCTAACATGATTTCCTCACCATACATTTTATAGATGAAAGGCTTCAACATTATATGCTTTATTAGAGCACTTATGTCATCATTCATTTTGACCCCTTTTGTCACTTATTCTCCAAAGCCTTTCTTCCTAGAGATAGAATTGGTAAGTGGTTTGTCCTCCTTATGTAATTTTATCTCCATGTATGCAATAAAAAATGAAACATGTCTATAAATCAATCCTAAATCAAAGAAGATATAACATACCTACACTTCCAATTGGGAATACATTTGTTAAGTGGGAGCATGGCTAATATGGGAATCCACTAGACTTGATTAGGGGATCATTTATCACAATATACCATGCTAAGGAGGGTTCTAAAGCCTCCATTATAACATAATCATGTAATAACCATAAGGGTATCCTAAGTTTTGATATTTCACCTATTCTAATAACAAAAAAAGTAAATATAATCTAGTGCTCACCAAATCTTCTAGCAAAAGTAAGGGGTTAGTAAATAATCAAAAACATGTATAAGAGAATATAAATTTAGATAAGTATGAGTAAGACCCTAATACATAGAATATAAAGAGTAATATTATTCAAAGCCAATAATTATGCTACTTCTATCTATTTATATTAGAGAATACTTACTTGAATGTGAACCCATCGAGACTCAATCTCTCCCTTGGCCAAAGAGGATTTACAAGAGGTTGTTATGGTTCATAAGGGTCACTAAGAAAGGCCAAAGCATCCAAAACTTATCCATAATACTAGATTCTCTAAGTAGAAACCCTAAGATAAGACTCCTCAAGTATAATGGTGGAAGAGCAGATTATAAAGAAGAATGAGTGAATAATAAATCTTGATTGCATATATATATATATATATATATATATATATATATATATATATATATATATATATATATATATATATATATATATATATATATATATATATATATATATATATATATATATAATGAAGAAATGATCTTGTATTTATAGGTGGATTTGACCCTAAACCCTTCTAAAATGTTGATCAATAGGGTTGACCCAGTTGACCTATCATAGTCTCAATCAATAATTCACTAAATCATGAGCTAGGTAGGCCAAAGGTCAACTAGCTCCTAAGTGAAAAATACCTCAAAATTATACAAGGTTGACCTAGTCAACCTTGTATAGCTAACTAATAAAAGGGACTTAAAGTAAAGAAAAGAGGGATAAAAAGAGGGAAAAGATTGAAGGAGTGTGCAAAAAGTGAGTAATAACTTAGGTAATAAATTTAGGAGCTGATTAGATTGGTAATAATGTGGAAATAAGGGACACTAATCTTGTGAAGCACTAATAGTCTACCCACCCCTTTACTGTTTCACCCTTTAGGGCATGTACTCAGAGAGATTGAGTCTTGATGAGTTCCTAAAAGATGTAAAGTATAAATATTTGTTAACATTTAAAAATATTATGTGTATATATATGCCCCACTCGAAACTCATCATGTGTCACTAAGGTGAAATAAGTAATGGTGATTCAAGAAATAACATAAGAATACATAATATTGATGCTAAAAAAAGTTGTAGTATTTTAAAGTAAAAATAACTAAAATTAAATTATTGAAAGGGAAATAAATAAAAAGTAAATGACTAAAAAGTAAATAAAAAAAGTTCAAATGACAAGAAAGTAAATGTGAAAATGTAAATGTGATGCGTACCTTGACTTACCTTTATTCCTAGATGATTATATGTTGTGTTGTTAGTTTTGATTATGTAGGGTGCATAGACTTATTTTGACAAACCCAAAAATACAAAACTAAAGAGCAAAAACAAACAAATGTAGGAAAACCAAGATAATTGGTGTTATGTTGATGAGATGTACTTAAAAATTTGGCAATCTAGGGTGACAAATGTTATGTTAGACCAAATGACCAAGTCAAACACAAGAGTAAATTGAGTAATAAAAAATCCAAGGCTACTAAAGACTAAAAAACTCAAACAAGTAAACTTTGAGTAAGAAAGGTAAACTCTCCAAGTCAAACCAAGGATACATGTCAAAAATGAATGTAATCAAAATATCAATGTAAAAGACAAAAATAAAATGGTAAAATAACATTGATGAGTGAGCAGTAACAATCCTTATCTCACTTAATAATGGAAAAAGGGGTAAAAACTCAAGTGTCTATAACAATAAGATAGTTCAATAATGACAAATGGTAAAATTAACGTAAAAAAAGTTTACGATTATAATTTTATGGTGTATATAAAGTAATCCATAATTGTTCAAACATGATATTTTGCTTTAAGGATAGATAAAACTTAAAAAAGGTAATGTTAGTATGTTTTTAAGAGGTGAAGAAAAAGGAAGTAGAGAGGAGGGAAAAATAGATTTAGAATCATAATTTTCCTATCAATGGGGGAAATGAAATGGGTAGAGGGGAGAATAAATTAAAAACCAAGGTAGAGTAACTCTTTATCAAAGTCAAGACACTCAAATTACGTTTGTCAAAATAAGAAGACTTTTGACCTAAGGACTTTGAAGAACTTATCTTAGCCACACAAGTCTTAGGTCAACAAATGTAGTATATAGATCATCCCATGAAAGGAAAAAGTATGCAAAGTAAAATGGACCTACCTTCCCACAATGTGTTCCTCATTCCTTAGGACCCCTTATAGAGTCATTGGTCTACTATGAATATTGGGTACTTACATGAGAAATTAGGTAGCACCATAGAGTTTGGTGAATTCTCCTATTCTAATCTACTAGCCTATCACATCCCAATGGACCTTGACTCTATGTTGTCAGGAATGTAGAACAACAAACATGCTCTGATTCCACTATTAGGACCCGAAAGCATAATTGATTACCATGTACAAGCAACTAAATATGCAGAATTAACCAAAAATAATAAGTAACTAGAATTCAAAAATAACACAGAATATGAGAGACAATACCCAATTGTATTAATACTCTTTCAGAAGGAAATACAACAAAGAAGATGCCAAAGTCTTCTTCCTTACACACCTCTAGGGCTCCCACACCTCTAGGGCATAAACAGTAAATCTCTTCAAGAGCTCACTCTCTCAATTACAGTCCCAACACACAACTCAAACATAGAGTTGGTGTTTACCTCCAACCAGTCAGTATCACTACTGCCAGTACCACCAGTCAGTATCACTACTGCCAGTACACAAGTGCTCCACGCACTCCAAATCTAAGTATACACACATAATCCAAGTACACAACGTACTCCAAGTAGATCTCCTTGATCTTGCATCTTGATATGTTGCTATCACCTTTGATCTTGCTACCACACAGACCTCCTTTGACCTCGCACACACACACCTGCAAATCAATGATCTTACTTACACATGTAGATCTCTCTAAACCCTGAAGAACCCTTGTCCTTGCCTCACCAAGTCCTTATGATTCTCCAAACTAGTACCCCAGTGGATCTTCTACCTGATCTTGCAACAACTTGTAGATCTACCTGATCATACACACTCGGCACCCCTGTGGAATTAAGAGGAGCTACCCTTGCTCTCTTCACTCTCAGAAGGAGCTAACCAAGCTCAACTCTAACTAGCACAAATTACAATATAACCCATGAGTTTATTATATAGATCTCATGCAAACAATAATTAGACATCTAATTACAATAATTAGATCCCAAGCTCCAAGACTAAAATTAGCCTTTAACATGCAAACAACCAGTTTGTTAACAAACTATCCATGAAACTCACAGTTTTGAACCGCACAGGAGATCGACATTGGTCCCTATCTGTCTGGAGGTGACTGACATCGGCCGACTCCTACCGATGTCAGTTGCCTTCCTATCTACCCCTGATCGATGTTAGTTGGCTTGATTGACACTAGTGACTATGACACTCAGCAACCTCCTCCTCCATGTTTGCATTAGTGAAGGTTTTACCTCCCTAACTTAACAATCTCCCACTTGGAGATAAATAGCTACATTGTACCTATACCTGTACACCGTCTAATTTGTTTCATGGCTTGTATCCCTCTTCAAGCTCAATCTTGAAGACCAACCACCACATAACCTATGGTGCAACACCTGTCATCCAAGTAACCTACCTTATCCAAAGTGCCTAACCCTACATAGCATGAATCCCTACTGCTGGTCCCTCTCAAATACCTGAGAATCCACTAAACTACTCTCCAGTGCTTCCTTCTTAGATTGGCCACAAACCTACTGACAACTCCCACTACTGGGGCAAAATCAGGGAGTACACATGTACTCAACCTCATCATGTGATTAGGGACCCTGTTCTATGAACTATCCATCCATAGGTGTGCTTGTCATTTTGCATCCTGCACTACCTTCACACAATCATCCTATGACAACATCAACTTGTGATCTTCCCTGTCTCTAGGATTACTCATGCCAAAGAATTTTGTTGCTCCCAAATTCTTCATGACATACCACTGAACTAACTTTACCTTTAGCTCAGCAAAACCCTGCATGTGTGACCCCACTACATAAAATAATAGGATAATGCCATGACCATCATCCACCTGGTAAAGAAACCACAGTAGTTACAATGACATTGACTAAAGCCATGCTTTGTCATCCACCTGTCAAACTTGTACCACTGTCCTGGAGCTTCCTCAAAACCATATGACCTGGCCTTCTATCTCACGTATCCATTCTCTCTATTCTTTAACCAAGGTATCCATTCATATTTTAGTGCTTTCATACCAACTAGTAACCCTACTAAATCTCCCATTTGGTTTTGCATCCTAGGAATCAAATTCCTCATTCATGCCATGCTCCCACTATTTCCTAGATCCTTCCTGCTCTGTAGTGAGCAACTAGTATAAATAAGAGGAATAATGAATTTGAGGCTTACTTACCCTTTCAGTCCTCTATATGGGTGTTTGAGACTCCTTGACAGCTTGTTGTCTGCCCAAAATCCATTCCAGTGACCAACCTCAGTCACCACATAGTCTGCATCTGACTGATGTCGGTTCCATGCGACTGTCCAAGCCATCGACGTCGATTATCCTACTGACGTTAGTCTCCACCTTCTCGACACCACTAACTTCTCTAGTCTGCACATGACTGATGTCAGTACCTATCTGTTCGATGTCGGTTCCTCTTGATCGACGCTGATAACTATGTTTTCCTATGAGTGATGACTTTTTACCCGTGAGCTTACTTTGAATCAAAACCCTGTCCAAACTACCCTGCTCAGAGATATCCAGTCCCATCCACTGATCTCTGTCTATCATCTCCTCTAAGAACACCAAAGCTTTCCAGTTCTTAAGTTTATCAAATACATCAGACTTCCTCTTAAGAACATGCATTTCCTTCTTATTCATGTGACCAAGCCTACAAAGCCACGTCTTCACAACAGAAGAAGAATCAGTAATACAAGTAGATAGATAAAGGATACCTACTTTCTTACCACCTACTAATTTAAGTGCATCCGCTATGAGAGTTCTTGTGCATCTCTCATCACCCAACTTCTTGAAGAAATTAGCTGCATCTTCAAGACTGGGACCTGCATGACCTTCTTCAACACCCATGTGTTGGTCGCCTGCAATTTTAGCCACACTTCCCCTTTGCCAATACTTTGACAAGGCTCACCAACCCATTTATTTGGGGATACATGGAAAGAGGAAATAGAATCTATAAAACAAGATTCTACTTTATTCAAAGAACATCCTAGAGCATCTTGTGCAACAACACCTACAACATCTGCTTCTTCAGTTCCTTCATGTTGATCTTCTACCAACCAATAATATTTCTTTACCTACTCTTTCTTTCCATAACACCATAATTGACCATTTGTGCCTTTGAATTCCTCCATTCTTAGTGTACTTTCTTCTATCATTGCTATACTCCCACTCAATCAAAAACCCCTGAGAGTGACCTATAACCAAACACAAACCTGCTCCCTATAACCTTAACTCTGATACCAACTTGTTAGGAATCTAGAACAACAAACATGCTTTGATTCCACTGTTAGGACCCAGAAGCACAATTGATTACCATGTACAAGCAATTAAATATGCAAATTAACCAAAAGTAATAAGTAACTAGAATTTAGAAATAACATAGAATATGAGAGATAATACCCAATTGTATTAATACTCTTCTAGAAGGAAATACAACAAAGAAGATGCCACAGTCTTCTTCCTTACACACCTCTAGGGCTCCCACACCTCTAGGGAATAAACAGTAAATCTCTTCAAGATCTCACTCTCTCAATTACGATCCCAACACATAACTCAAACATAGAGTTAGTGTTCACCTCCAACCAGTTAGTATCACTACTCCTAGTACCACCAGTCAGTATCACTACTGCCAGTACACAAGTGCTCCACGCACTCCAAATTCAAGTATACACACATACTCCAAGTACACAATGTACTCCAAGTAGATCTCCCTGATCTTGCACCTTGATATGTTGCTGTCACCTTTGATCTTGCTACCCTGTAGACCTCTTTTGACCTCGCACACACACACACACACCTGCAAATCAATGATCTTACTTACACATGTAGATCTCTCTACACCCTAAAGAACCCTTGTCCTTACCTCACCAAGTCCTTATGATTTTCCAAACCAGTACCCCGGTGGATCTTCTACCTGATCTTGCAACAACCTATAGATCTACCTAATCATACACACTCAGCACCCCTATGGAACTAAGAGGAGCTACCCTTGCTCTCTTCACTCTCAGAAGGAGCTAACCAAGCTCAACTCTAACTAGCACAAATTAAAATATAGACCATGAGTCTATTATATAGATCTCATGCAAACAATAATTAGACATCCAATTACAATAATTAGATCCGCAGCTCCAAGACTAAAATTAGCCTTTAACATGCAAACAACTGGTTTGTTAACAAACTATCCATGAAACTCACAGTTTTGAACTACATAGGAGACCAACATCGGTCCCTGTCTGTCTGGAGGTGACCGACATTGGCCAACTCCTGCCGATGTTAGTTGTCTTCCTGTCTACCCCTGACCGATGTCAATTGGCCTGATTGACACCGGTGACTATGACACTCAGCAACCTCCTCCTCCATGTTTGCATCAGTGAAGCTTTTAGCTCCACAACCTAACATATGTGAGGCCAATTATAGAGTTTGAGATTTAATTAAAGATAGGAAATGTGCTTAGAATCACATATTTTGGTTTGATTTTGAATTTTAAAATTTGTATGTTGCTTTTTGTATATTATTGCCTTTTGTTTCAAATGATTTGGATTTTAACTCTCTTGATGGCTTTTTCTATTCCTCTTCTATACAGATTTGGAAAACCAAACATGGGTGCTAAAGATGACTTTCATTTTAAAACTTGGACTTGGTTGTTAAGAGAGAGAAATTCAAAGACAATGGGGTCTAAGAGTCTCGTAGATTTAGATGAATTAAAAGTGTTAACTTGAATTTGACCTCATTTTATCCAATATGGAGTGAAAAAAAAGGAAATCAAAAGGAATGACACAGAATAATTTGAATTACTTTAAATCACAAAAAATATGGCAAATGGTGAAAAAGGGATAAAATGATAGTAAAGTGTGATTCCTTATCATAAGAATAAGGGAAATAGAGGAAAACATGCTAACATAGATTGTTATGAAAATTCCATCTACCATAAGAAGCAAAAGTTAAAGTTGAGAATAAGGATCAACAATATTTTTAGAAAAGGAATAACGCGATGGTAATTTTATGAGGAATGCCAGGGCCTATCCATGGTCTTACAATGAAACTCATAAAATAGAAACCCATGAGGATGAAAAAAATCAATGTGTAAAAAGAGTATAAAAATAAAGAAGACTATGATACATCATGAGGAAGACCTTGTCATATCCATGATTTTATAATGTAACTCATGAAAGAAAGGGAAAAAACAAAAGACCAAAAAGGAAGGACTAAAGGTTTGTGAAAAGAAAACATTGTTGCATAGGGAGAGACCTATGTAATTAACCTACACAAAATGTTAGATATATGTATATATGAAGCATGAAAAGAAATAAATGTTTAGGAAAAATACTTCTTAAGGTATTGTGCATTGGTGGGATCTTTGAAAACATGGCCTTCATTGGTTTATAGGTGAGAGCTATTGTTCCCCAAAAATAGCTTTCATTTTTAGGACAACATTTGAATTGTTTTGGTCTTATAGACCAAAATTGTATCTTCCATTTTCAAAAATTTGTCTTAGACATTCAGATTCCTCATTTTCAAGGCTTCTCAAAAAATCTACAAACTTTGCTAGTCAAGTTCAATGGATTTTACATGATGACTTCTACAGACTTTGTATCTTTAGATTCTACAAGCAAGTTCTTTTATACAGTTTCAAAGACTTTTGTAGGCATTTTCAGTCAAAAGATTAGTTTTCAACACTCGGTCATTTTCCAGGATTAGTTCAGAGCTTTGGTTCAATTGAAAATCTTCATCGGCAAGCATTTGAATACAAAAGGAGACCTGAACCAATTGGGTTCAAAGGTTCAACAGTCGGTTCAACCAAAGGAACAGTTCAATCATTCAGTTCAACTAAGCAGTTCAATGCTTTATTTCACTCAGATGGTTCATTTCCTTTATTTTAGCATCTTTTGGTTCGACCATTTGGTTCGTCAGTCAATTCAAGGCTTTCGTTGAACCGTTGAACCAAATTTTGGTTCAACAGAAAGGTTCAACAGTAGGTTCATTACTTTTGGTTCAATTATTTGGCTCATGGAATAGTTCATCGACTTTGTTTTAAAAGCACATGGCGTGCTTCATTGAACCATTGAACCAGTTCAATGGACAGATTCAATCAAATGGTTCAACTATCAGTTCAAAAGCAAGTACAAATATTTGGTTCAATGATTAGTTTATCGGCCTATTTTATTCATTAAACCATCAGCTTGAACCATTGGTTTGAACCATTTTGGTTCAAAGCCTTGGTTCAAATGTATTGGTTCAACAGCAAAGTTCATCCAACGGTTCATTGCTTTTTGGTTCAAAGGCACTTGGTGCACTTCATTGAACCTTTGAACCAGTTCAACAAATGGTTTAATGTCCTAGTTCAAAGGGGCGGTTCAATGATGAAAAGAAATTTTCTTAAGGACAAGTGCCCTTATGAAGGACACTTCATCAACCAAAGCAGCCTTTAGATTTTCAAAAGGCTTGTTCAAAGACTTGTTCAAATATTTGGCAAAATTTTCCCTAGACTTTTTGTCCACGGGAATTTTCCTCAGACTTTTTGTTCACGGGAATTTTCCCTAAGGAAAATGTCTGCGAGAAACATCCACAGGGAATAGCCTAGGGAAAAGCTTGGGGGAATTTGCGAAGGGCCGATGAAGGACCCCAAAGGGCAGGTGCCCTTGTGGGGGACTTTGGGCCATCAATTTGAAGACACTTCCTGAAGCCAAAGGATCATTTCTTAAGGCCCAAAAAGGTAAGCCCAATCTGGAAAAGTGCCAAGTGGAAAGCCAAAAGAAGACCAAGGGGTGACGCGCCCGAAGACGTCAAATTCAACACAGTCAACTAGCCATTGGAAACATAGTGATGGGTGTGCAAATGTCATATTGAAGACAACAAAATAATTGTTGATCCTTTGAACATATAAAACATAATACATTCACAGATTTCAAGACCAAGACCAATAGAAAGTGGGGAAAAGGAATAGAACAGCAAGCTGAATCCAGGACCCGATTTAATTCATTAGAAAAGGAGGAATGATGAAGATAAGATTAGACCTCCAGGTAGACATTGAAAGTTGTAAACTTTCAATTACATGACTTATTTATCTACATTGAGAAGATCAAATGGGTAAAATTCCCCAAAGTTCCAGCTTATCTTCCTAACATTTCCCAATGCATCATGATGTATTACTGTTCCTGAGTCCTTCCTAAAGTGGCTATATAAGGGACTTTCTTTCATTGGAAAATATCTTCTTTTTGATAATCTGAATGAAACTCTACTAAAATTGAGAGGCATCATTGAGACTTTGTGCTCAGTCTGTTTATCATATTCTGTTAATGAAAACAAGAGACTTTTTAAGACTTTGTGCTGTGATATCTTTTTTGTTTCAATAATCTAATAAGCAAGATTAGTAAATTTGTCAAGAAGGTGTCCTGAAGAATCAAGTGTGGAGAGACTTTGTGCCCTCATTTCTGTGTAAAGGACTTTGAGCTTTCATTTCCCTTCGTATATCACTCTTGAGTATTTCAAGTGCAGACTTTGTGATGTGTCTTGATTTGTTGGTTACCATACTTTTAGTCATATTCTGCTTTTATTTCTAGGAGTATTCTTATGGCTGGTTAAACAGTTCTTCTGAAAGAAGAGGAGTGTTGTCTACCATTCTCTTGAGTTTTTCCTTTGTTTTATTTACATTATCTCTAAAGAAAGAGAGATGGATGTTTGGTCCTACCCTTGAGTATTATTTTCTTTTCACACATATACATAGCATATCCATATGGAACCTCCCCTTGATGAGAGGAGAGAGCAGTCTCCTTTTGATGTGATAAACTTACACATTAGGATGACTAATCTTCTTGTTTTGGCTGATAAGACCTATTTTGTTTACCAGTACATTGATAGACAAAATATTCAACCAACAGTTTTTGGTGACTCCGCTGGGGAAATACCCATTATCCATTTATAATCTATCCATGCCATTCACCTCTACACCAGTAGGAAAAGAACACACAATTTAAAGCCTCAAGATTTAACTGAAGCAAAGTCAATTCTTTTCTAATTTTGTTTTACAATCTGGCAGATTCAAGGTACACACGAAGCCAAAGGGCTAAAGGTGTTGTTGATCCTATGTTTGAGCTGGTATAGCAAAGTGATTTTGATCTGTTTCCTTCACCATCTCATCTACAATGAACCAAGAGCTTCCCTCCTACTAAAGCCAGATCTCCATTACCAGATGAAGTATCTACTTCTACTATTGATAAAGTTGTACCTATAATTACCCCTTTGAGATTTGTTATCCCTCCTTTTTAGTATCCTATAATGTCAGTTCAAGGCCCTTGGGGTAATGCTTTTGGCCCTCTCAATCTTACTCCTCCTCTACATGAACTTCCACATAGTTCTAGGAAGAATTTCCCTAAATTCTGTGGTGATGGGAAAGTTCATCTTGATGAACATATTGCAGCATTCAGTATAGCTTGTGGAGCAATTGGGGTAGAGTTGAAGATGTAGCAGTTAGGCTTTTTGTTGAAACACTACAAGGTCCTACTGTAGATTAGTTTTACCATTTATAAGCTCAATTTGTGAATGATTAGAATACTTTAAAAGCTATGTTTGAAGCTAGATTCAAACCTGTAGAAGATGCACATACACTTTTGGCTCAACTTACACACATGAAAAAAGAGCCGCATGAGCCTATGAGAGACTTCATAGCTAAATTTGACAAATTGAGAAACATAATTCTTATGATTTCCAGACCTATAGCTGAGAATCTCAAATGCTTTTTCATTAATTCTCAGCTACCTAAAGTCATTTTCCTCTTGAGACGTGCTGGCCAAATAGATCTCGTTGTAGCTCAACTTTTGGCCACTGAAGTAGAAGATGATCTCATCTTAGCAAGGAAAATAAGAAGAGATCCCAATAGAAATAGATCTTCATCATCTTTCGAATTTGCATCTACAAACACCACAGATCCAATGGTACAAAAATTAGCAAATGAGCTCCTTGCACTCAAAAAACAAATGGCTCAAGGAATGTCTTCTGCTCCTACATACAAAAGGACATTCCCAAATCAGTCATATTAGGGCAATGTTGCTAGAAACTAAGGACAACAAAATCACCTTTCTCCTCCAAAAGGAAAACTTGCCTTGGAAGCTCCTCTTACTAAGTCATCAATGGGATATCTTGAGATAGAATCAAAATTTTCTTATCAGCCTAAATTAAATCAAGAAAATGATGCTGATATCATTGAAGACAGTCAAGAAGAATCAGCTGGTGACTCCCACATTGGTTTTTTGAATTATCAGGATGAACCCAGAAGCAAAGTAGAAACTTCATATGGATCATATGTAGTGTTTACCAGGTCTAAAAACCAATCAATTCAGCAGGCTGATAAAGAAAAGATAGAAGAGTAATCACAGCTAGTAGTCATAATTGCTAAGTGTGGGACAACTCTGCCCTTTCAACCAAAAGATCCAGTAATCACTCAAAAGGTAAATACATCAGCTACATCTTCCCCTTCTACTTCTAATTCAAAAATCAATCCACCTCTCATCCCTTCTAAAACTCAGAAAGCTGAAGTACCTTTCTCTATACCTAGTTTGATTCAGCCATTTGACATAATTGATCATGTTAAAAAGACAAAAATACATATGTCTAAATTTGAGTACTTGTAGTCCAATCTAGATCAATTGAATAAGCTAGTCCAATATGTTAAAAATTAGACCATCCCTGCAGGACAAAAGGCCAAAAAAATGACTTTTGATTCCCCAATAAATACACCTATTCCAAATAATCTGATTATTACTCTTCCAGCTATTTCTGGAAAAATAGAACCCTTCTATATTTCCCTGTTAATCAATGGCCACAAGCTGGGTAATTGTATAATAGACTCAGGATTATCTGACAATGTTATGCTTGCCAAAGTCACTGAGTCTCTTGGTCTCACATTGACCAAGACATTTGGCAGATGTTTCTCCATGGAGAACAAACAAGTACCATTGTTGGGGCAGATCAAAGATGCCCAATTTGCATTCGTAGCCTTTCCGAACAAGAGGATTAAAATGACTATATTAGTGGCTGATGTCCCATCATCTTATGGTATTTTACTTGGATGAAATTTCTATAAAGATGTGGGAGGATAATTGAACATGGATCTATCTGAGGCAAGGATCCCTGTCCAAGGCGTGATGAAGAGATTACTTCCTGAAAAGGAAGCAAAGTATGTAGTTACCAAGACGTCAGCTCCTAAATCCCAAATCCTCTTTGAATCCATAGGTATGGGTAATTAATTTTTATATACAGATCATGAAGAAAGACCTCCATCTCTGATGAGGGAAAGTCTAAAGTAAAGCCAGTGTCTGATGAGATTTGGACTCTAGAATTTGATGGTAGTTGTTCCTCTACTGGTTCTGGAGCTGAAATTGTTTTGATATCTCCTAAAGGAGATATGTTCCCTTCATCATATAAGTTACAGTTTAGCAATACAAATAATACAACTGAATATGAATCATTATTGTTGGGCATGAAGGCTGCTCAAAAAAGAGGCATCAAGTTCCTTCATGCTAAAGGGGATGCCAAATTAGTGGTCTACCAAGTGAGAAATTCATATCAGACCAAGAATGAGAGGCTAAGCCATTATGATAATCTTGTTTGGGATCAAATTGAAAGCTTTGATGCTTTCAACATTTCTTCCATTCCAAGAGAATCTAATGATAGAGCTGATGCACTTGCTATTTTAGGAACTCTTTTAGTTCCACATTCTGATTTTAAAGAAGCCAAATATACCATTGAGCTGGTCTATAGGCTGAGTGTTCCAAATAATACTGATCATTGGAAAATTTTCAATGATGATAATCAAATCATTGCCTTTTTGGAAAGAAAAGACAATTTTGAACAGCTATATTTTGAAGGCAGTGAATCTCAGAGGTCTGAATTAATTTTTGAATCTAGTTCAGATATAAATGAAGAGTTTATACGGCTGAAAGGAAACAAAATTCCTAAAGGCCTAGTTTCTCTTGAAAATTTGTTTGACAAGCATGATAGATTCATCAAGCAACAACAGACAGATTCAAATTTCTCTCAAGGATTTGACCAAGTGAATCTGACCAACAAAGAAAATCCAAAAATGGTCAACATTGGTAAATACTGTACACCTGAAGAAAAATTCAAATTTAATTCTTTGCTTCATCAATACATTGATGTCTTGGCATATTCATACAAAGATCTGAAGTCTCTCAGTCCTAATGAAATCCATCATCATATTCCTCTTAAGGCTAATTCAATGCCTTATAAGCAGAAATCTAGACAATATAATTCAAAAATTTCAGGCACAATTATGTCTGAGATTCATAAAATGTTAAATGCTAGAATTATTTTTCCAATCCATCATTCTACATGGATTGCAAATATAGTTCCTATAAGGAAGAAAAATGGTGAAATCTACATTTGTGTTGATTTTCAAAATCTGAATCAGTCTTCTCTGAAAGATCATTACCCTTTGCCAATCATGGACCAACTACTTCAAATAGTAATAGGATCAAAAATGTTATCAATGTTGGATGGCTTCTCAGGCTATAATCAATTTGAAGTTACTGAAGCTGACCAACACAAGACTGCATTCATCACGCATTGGGGTACATTTGCATACAAAAGAATGCCTTTTGTATTAATAAATGTTGGCGCTACCTTCTAGAGAGCTATGGACATGGCTTATAAAGATGAAATTGGCAAATTCATAGTTGTATATCTTGATGATTTAACTATCTTTTCAAAGTGCCGATCTGATCATACGCACCACTTGCATCAAGTGCTGGAGCACTGCCGGCAGAATGGTATTTCTTTGAATCTTAAAAATTCTATTTTTGGAGTGACAGAAGGGAAACTCCTTGGACACATTGTGTCTAAAGAAGGAATAAAGATTGACTTAGACAGAGTCAAGTCTATTCAAGAGTTGAATTTGCCTGCAAGTAAGAATGTTGTTCACTCTTTCTTCAAAAAAGTGAATTTCTTATAGAGATTCATCCCTAAATTTGCTGAGAAGACAAGACACATTATAAATATGATGAAAGGAAATATTACCTTCAGCTAGACCAAAGAAGGCAAAGCAACATTTCAAGATATCAAGGTCGCTATTGCTCATGCCCCTACCTTGGTCTGCCCAAATTACCATAGAGATTTCATTATATACAACTATGCATATGAGCATACTCTTTCAGCTATTCTTATCCAATAAGACAAAGAAGGTATGGAATCCCCCATCTCTTTCATGATTTGCCCTTTGAAAACTCATGAAATGAAATATTTGAATATAGAGAAGCATGCCTATGCCTTGGTAAATGTAGTCAAAGACTTTTGCTTCTATATTTTGAATTCACATACTACTGCCTTAGTTCCTGACAGTATAGTCAAGTCTATATTAACTCAACAGGAGTTTGGCACAAAGAGAGGTAATTGGATTGCAAAGATCCAAGAATTTGATTTGGATATCAAGCCAACAAAGCTGGTCAAAGGTAAAGGCCTTTGTCAATTAATGGCTGACAATAAGCTAGAAGATACACAGCTTGAAGAAGTTGAAGTAGACAATATGCCAATAGTCATTTTTGTTTCTACTACCAATGAATGGTATTTAGATATTGCCTATTTCTAACTTATGGGGAATGCCTTGCTCATTTGTCTTACAAAGAGAGGAGAACTATCAAATTGAAACTGCCAATTTCATCCTTTGGGACAATGGCCTGTATAAAAGAAACATAAATGGAGTTTTCCTTCACTGTGTAGATAAAGAACAACAGACCCAGCTCTTGAAATCTTTCCATAATTTAGCTTGTGGAGGACAATTTTTTGCCCCTGTGACTGCTCACAAAATTTTGTGAGCTAGGTATTATTGGCTGACTCTTTTCCAAGATGCACATAAATGGGTAAAGAAATGTGAACTTTGCTAGTAATTTGTTGGAAGACCCAAGTTGGCTGCTTTGCCTCTCAAGCCAATAATCATATAGGAACCTTTCCAATAGTGGGGACTCAATTTTATTGGGACAATAAATCCATCTTCAAGTGTTGGACATGATTATGTCCTTACAACGACTGATTATTTCATTAAGTGGGTAGAAGCAATACCGACAAAGCATGCTACTTTAGAAGTTGTATGCAACTTCTTGAAAGAGAATATCATTTACAAATTTGGAGTCCCACTCAAAATTGTTATTGATAATGCAACTTGTTTCACCTCTCAAGAAATCACACAATTATGTTTTAATTATGGAATTACGCTCTCTCATTCTTCTGATTATTTTCCACAAGGAAATGGACAAGCTGAATCTAGCAATAAAAATCTGGTAACTATTATCAAGAAACTTGTAGATGATAATCAAAGTACATGGCACAAAGTATTGGTGGATGCTCTGTGGGTTGATAGGATCACACCAAAAAGGGCAATTAGTATGTCTCCTTTTCAACTTCTCTACGGTATTAATGTTGAGATACCAATCACTTTAGAGTTACGAGCCTTGAAATTGGTGAAGGCCATTGAAGATCAGACATATGAGAGTTCTCTTGACAAAATAATCATGTGCCTGACTCAGCTGGAAGAACAAAGAACCATGGTGGTGGACAGAATTGTTGTTCATCAAAACCCGATAAAGAAATTTTTTGATCAGAAGGCTAGAAATCGTGATTTCCAGATTGGGGATAAAGTCCTATTGTGGGACAAAAGAAGAGAGAAAAAAGGGATGCATGGAAAGTTTGACTTCTTTTAGAGAGGCCCATTCATAATTCATCAGTACATGGGTGAAAACAACTTTTTGTTGAAATACCAAAATGGCACACTCTTTTCTTTGCCTCATAATGGGCAACATTTAAAACACTTCAATTCTTGAAGTATCAGATCATTGCCTCTGTATATATGTATATTTGTATAGTTTTAATTTCTATTTTGTTTTGTTTGTTTTCATTTTTGATGCCTTTCATTTCTAGAGAGCATGACTCTGAAGCCCAATGGTACACTTGAAGACTGGAGATTTTGAATTCTACTCCTTTCAATTCATTTTGTAATTGACAGAAGTTCCCCAACTGGAGCCAGTTGTTGTTCCCCAAAAATAGCTTTCATTTTTAGGACAACATTTGAATTATTTTGGTCTTACAGGCCAAAATTGTATCTTCCATTTTCAAAAATTTGTCTTAGACATTTAGATTCCTCATTTTCAAGGCTTCTCAAAATATCCACAGACTTTACTAATCAAGTTCAATGGATTTTACATGATGATTTATACAGACTTTGTATCTTTAGATTCTACAGGCAAGTTATTTTATATAGGTTCAAAGACTTCTACAAGCATTTTCAGTCAAAAGATCAGTTTTCAACACTCGGTCATTTTCTAGGATTAGTTCAAAGCTTTGGTTCAATTGAAAATCCTCATCGGCAAGCATCTAAATAAAAAAGGAGACCTGAACCAATTGGGTTCAAAGGTTCAACAGTCGGTTCAACCAAAGGAACTGTTCAATCATTCAGTTCAACCGAGCAGTTCAATGCTTTATTTCACTCAGATGGTTCATTTCCTTTATTCCAGCATCTTTTGGTTCGACCATTTGGTTCATCAGTCAGTTCAAGGCTTTCATTGAACCGTTGAACCAAATTTTGGTTCAACATCTTGGTTCAATGGAAAGGTTCAATAGCAGGTTCATTGATTTTGGTTCAATCATTTGGCTCATAAAATAGTTCATCAGCTTTGTTTTAAAAGTGTTTGGCATGCTTCATTAAACCATTGAATCGGTTCAACAGACAGATTCAATCAAATGGTTCAACTATCAGTTCAAAGGCAAGTACAAATATCTGGTTCAATGCTTAGTTTATCGGCCTATTTTATTCATTTAACCATTGGCTTGAACCATTTTGGTTTAAAGCCTTGATTCAAGTGATTAGTTCAATGTATTGGTTCAACAACAAAGTTCATCCAATGGTTCATTGCTTTTTGGTTCAAAGGTGCTTGGCACACTTCATTGAACCTTTGAACCAGTTCAACAAATGGTTCAACGTCCAAGTTCAAAGGGGTGGTTCAATGATGAAAAGAAATTTTTCATAGGACAAGTGCCCTTGCGGAGGACACTTCATCGACCAAAGCACCCTTTGGATTTTCAAAAGGCTTGTTCAAAGACTTGTTCAAATATTTGGTGGAATTTTCCCTAGACTTTTTGTCCACGAGAATTTTCCCCAGACTTTTTGTCCACAAAAATTTTCCTTGGGGAAATTTTCCACAAGAAATGTCCACAAGGAATAGCCCAGGGAAAAGCCCAGGGGGAATTTGCAAAGGGCCGATGAAGGACCCCGAAGGGCAGGTGCCCTTGTGGGGGACTCTCGGCCATCAATTTGAAGACACTTCCTAAAGTCAAAGGATCATTTTTAAGGCCTAAAAAGGTAAGCCCAATCTGGAAAAGCACCAAGCAGAAATCCAAAAGAAGACCAAGGGGTGACGCACCCGAAGACGTCAAATTCAACACAGTCAACTAGCTGTTAGAAACATAGTGATGGGCGCACAACCATCAAATTGAAGACAATAAAATAACTATTGATCCTTTGAGCATACAGAACAAAATACATTCACAGATTTCAAGGCCAAGACCAGTAGAAAGTGGGGAAGGAATAGAATAACAAGCTGAATCTAGGACCTGATTTAATTCATCAAAAAAGGAGGAACGAGGAAGATAAGATTAAACTGCCACGCAGACATTGAAAGTTGTAAACTTTCAATTACACGACTTGTTTATCTACATTGAGAAGATCAAATGGATAAAATTCCCCAAAGTTCCAGCTTATCTTCCTAACATTTCCCAACACATCATGATGTATTACTGTTCCCGAGTCCTTCCTGAAGTGGCTATATAAGGGACTTTCTTTCATTGTAAAATATCTTCTTTTTGATAATCTGAATGAAACTCTACCAAAATTGAGAGGCATCATTGAGACTTTGTGCTTAGTCTATTTATCATATTATATTAATGAAAATAAGGGACTTTTTTAGACTTTGTGCTGTGATATCTTTTTTGTTTCATTAATCTAATAAGCAGGATTAGTAAATTTGTCAAGAAGGTGTCCTGAAGAGTCAACTGTGGAGAGACTTTATGCCCCCATAGTTGCCTTCAGTGTGTTTGCTTTTTCATTGCTATGTAAAGGACTTTGAGAAGACTTTGAGCTTTCATTGCCCTTCATATATCACTCTTGAGTATTTCAGGTGCAAACTTTGTGCTGTGTCTTGATTTGTTGGTTACCATATTTTTAGTCATATTCTGCTTTTATTTCCAGGAGTATTCTTGTGGCTGGTTGAACAGTTCTTCTAAAAGAAGAGGAGTGTTGTCTGCCATTATCTTGAGTTTTTCCTTTGTTTTGTTTACATTGTCTTTGAAGAAAGAGAGATGGATGTCTGGTCCTACCCTTGAGTATTATTTTTTGTTCACACATATACATAGCATATCCATAAGGAACCTCCCTTTGATGAGAGGAGAGAGCAGTCTCCTTTTGATGTGATAAACTTACACATTAGGACGACTAATCTTCTTGCTTTGGCTGATAAGACCTATTTTGTTTACAAGTACGCTGATAGATAAAATATTCAACCAACAATAGGTACTTGGACCAAGAATATATTTGACTAAATAGGGACCCCACTATTTTTTAGCATATTTACCTTTGTTTATCATGAGTGTAATATAATTTAAGAATGAGATCACAAACATTAAATGTGTAAATTTTGAGATGTTTTCTATGTTATTTGGTAATATGAACCTTGTATTGGTAGTTGTGTTGTAAATTGGAAAGATAACATTCATCAAGGAGATCAAGGGTATGAAGGCAAGATTCATGAAATTATTTATTTGGGAATGATACCATGAAGAGATTTATGAAGAGAGGAAATCTCAACTTCTAAGGGAAGAACTAACTCAAAACCATAGACTAGAAATAATGGTGTCACCCTAGTGATAGTACCTATGCTAATTTGGTAGGCCCATAGAATAGGGTAAAGATAAAGATTCCAATCCATGCAGGTTTCATGAATTGTCTTTTGAAGAATTTTGTTGAGAAATTTTTTAGTGGCCTCATCTTGACCATTACGATATGGATGATAAGGCGTATAAAATTTGTGATTGATCTTGAATTTAGTACAAAGTTTTTTAACATATTTATTTTTTAAATTACCACCATTATCAAAAATGATAGTATGGGAAACACCAAAGGGGAAAATGATTTGATTAAGAATAAATTAAAAATGGTAGGACCTATGACATTAATAAGGGGTGTGGCTTCAACCCTTTTGGTAAAATATTTTGTAGCATTGATGATAAAAACATGCCCATCTTAGGAGCAAGGTAATTTTCTAATGAGATTAAACCCCCATGTGAAAAATGGTCAAAGATATTTAATAGATTAAATTTTGGCTGGAAGTGAATGAATTAGACCATCATGAAGTTGGCAAGGAGTAGGCATTTGTAAGCTTTAGCATATCCACTATAGTGGCCACCATAAATTCCCCCATGTGCCTGTTCAAGAAGAGGAGGGACCTCATCTTTCATAACACAATGGAGCAAGGTACCTTCAATATTAAAAAAATAAAGGATGTTGTGTATAAATACATACTTGAAATCTTATTTATGAATACATGTCTTTTCATTAGAGTCTAGCTTAGGAGGATAATTTTGATGTTCTAATAATTGGATAATGTATTTATACCATGGGCTTTGTCAAATGGTGACAACCTTGATGTGGTAAATAAGTGAATTTTTTGGTTGAGTTTAAGATGGAAATTTTCTTATTTATATAATAAAAGTAGGATTAGAAAGAACTTGATATGGATGAAAGAGAGATGTTGAAGAAGCCAGGGAATTAGTAATGGAATTTTGATCTCTAAGAATAGGTTCAAGTGAAAGAGATGAAATATTTAGTAAGAGTGGTTGTAATTTGATGATAGGTAATGAGATTTTATATTTTGCATTGATAATCACCATTGACTTAGTGGAAAATAAGCTAAGAATCACCTAAATCATGTAGGTATTAAATGTCTAAATAAAGAGTAGCTCTTATATGTAAGATTAGAGCTTCATACTCTACCATATTGTTGGTAATATCAAATGTGAAGGAAAATGCTAAAGGAATGACCTTACCAATAGAACTTGTGAGAATGCAACCTATCCTAGATCCTTGAAGGCATTTAGCACCATCAAATTGAAGGGTCTAAATATCCATGTGCAAGTCAAGATTAATTTTAGGAAGCCCTTCGATGACTAATTTAGGTTTAGTAGTATCAGAGGGAATGGAGGATTCATCAAGATTATTTACTTCAAGATCAGTGGTAAAGTTATGAAAATAATATTTGAGAGAAATAGCATGATTAAGACCTTCAATATAGAGGATATTATTATATGGAAGACTATCTTGAAGGAGAGAAGTATCTGGAATGAGAGCTGTGGCAAGTTGATCAAATATGATTTTCCCTTTAATAACTTTTTGAGTAATGGTGTAGAGAAAAAATTCCATAAGGAGGACCATCCATTTTCCAATTTTCTCTCTAGGAAGAAATGCTATGGATAAAAAGTGATGAAGAGGGTCAAAATGAATGATGACATACATAGTCTGGTAAAACATGTAATGGTGAAGCTTTTAAGATAAAAAATAGATGGTGAGGTAATCATGTTAAATTTTGGTATATAATGTTTCATAATTGATGAGGCCTCAGCTAATGTAGTAGATAACATACTCTCTTATGGTATCATCCTATTGGGAAAGCATTGCCCCAACTGATATAGGTGTGGAATAAGTATATAAGATCAAGGGTTGATCGTTGGAAAGAGGATGAAGTGTAGGTGGGTGAATCGATGAATATTTCATGTTATCAAATGATTTTTTACAAGAGTTCATCCATTCTAAAGCAATACCTTTCTTGAAAAGAGAATTGATGGAGTGGATGTGATAAGCCATTATAGGGATAAATCATCTAATTTCCCCAAGTTTTCCTAAGTAAGTAGGAATGTCAGAAATAAAATGAGGAATGGGCATGTTGATGATATCACTAATCTTAGTGGGGTTAACATCTATGTTATGGAGAGAGACTAGGAATCCTAATAGTTTCCTAGAGGTGACACTGAAGACATATTTGTAAAGATTGTGTCTAACCTAGTATTTAAGAAGATTATCAAAAATGATATCAAGATCTGATAGATGAGTCTTATGACTTTTGGATTTAGTAATGAGGTCATCCACATAATTTTCAATAATTTTTTGGATAAAATCATGAAATATTGGAGTCATTTCTCATTGGTAAGTGGCTCTATCATTTTTGAGGTTGAAGGGCATTTTGACATAGCAATAAGTACCTCATTCCATGGTGAAATTGGTCTTATATTGGTCCTTGAGGGCAATGTGAATTTTATTGTATCCCAAGAAGCCATCCATAAGAGATAACATTTCATAACCAACTGTGGAATTGACAATGGCATCTATCAAAGGCAAAGGGAAGTTGTCCTTGGGACAAGCAAGGTTAAGATTATGGAAATCAATACAAATGTGAATAACCATAGTGACCTTTTTTTGAATGGGGATAATGTTAGAAACTCATTCATAATAATCCATTGGTTTGATAAATATAGCATCGAGTAATTTGATGATTTCCCTATGACATTATGTATAAACCTTGTGTGAAATTTTCCTTTGATTTTGATGTACATGTTTAACATTGGGATAAGTAATGATATTATGCACCAAAATGATAGGGTAAATACTAGACATGTCCTAATAGGACCAAAAAAAAACCTCACAATACTTATCAAAGAAAAACTAAAATTATCATGTTTGGTAGGTTAGTGTTCATGAGAGATATTAATTGGTTGAGGAAAAGATGAAGTACCATATTCAATATGAGTGGTTTCTTCGATAAGCATGGCAATTCCATCTTGAAAGTGATATGGTGAATTAGGTAAGGAATAAATTATAATATTTTTGGGATCAATTATAGTAATGAAGTTATTGAAACAAGGGTTTTTAGTTTTAAAATTTCCAAGTTTATGATGTTGTTGAGGAAATTGAGGTTCTTAGGGATGAAGTATTTCAAGGATAGCTTTATCACTAGGCAAGGTGGGAAGAGGACCATAATGCTCAACATCTACTTTGAGATATAGAATTTTATTACCATGGTGATCATACTCAGAATATATCTAATAGACATCGATTGCCTTAGCATTGAGTGTAATCTCAGGAGTAGGAAAACTAGATGGATGAGAAGGGATTGAAGTATTGATGGTTTTGGTGATAGTGGAAGAGTCAAATGTAATTATTGGATCGATAGGTGGTAAAGGAGATGTAGGAATTTCTAAAAATTTGGAAGGTATAATTTTCTCTACCACCCAAGGGGTATTAAGAAGAGGAGAATTGGCAGAAGGCACATGACCCTCAAGATCTAAGTTATGATATGTGAAAATGGTATGAACATCTCGATTAAAAACATGAATTTAGGATAAGGTTTTTTGATAGTGTTAGACATCCAAGTCTCGAGATTGATCTTGGGATATTATATAATTGTCATAATATGTTGGATAAATTGTATAAGCTTGAGAGTCAAGGGGAGTTTTAGAAGGTGAAATCCCAAGATTACTAAATGTACGAGGAGACATGATGAGAGGATCTTGAAATAATTTGGCCACTCCAAAACCATTAAAAGTGAAGGCATATTATGGTAAAGAAGGTTCTTGATCATTTCATAGAGGGGGAAAATTAGTGATCTCATAAATAAGATGAATAGTATGATCTCTTGGTAATAAATAAGGAGGAAGCCACTGTGATACGTATGGATGTAACTTAGTAGTATTTCAAGTATATTACAAATCATTAGGTTCATCATCGTAAAAAAACATAAGAGTAACTTGTAAATTAGGATTCATGTTGATGAACTCAGGTAAAAGAACACTATTGATCTTAGGAATGGTAGGAATATGATATTAGGATTTGGGATTAGGAAGTTGAATGCTCCATAGGTTAGGATCAACTTCATGCTTGTATCATTTTCCATTATGTAAGAATTTAATACATTGACTACTGGGAGAAGCAATGACCCTTATTTTATGAGTTCATGATGACCAAGGAGAATATTATAAGATAAAGGTAAGTCAAGAACCATAAGCTTAGTTTGAACGGTCTTAGGTATAATGGTTAATGGAAGCCAAATGCAACCAAGTGGTTTTTTATTAGTCTTATCAAAACCACAATAGGTAAGATGGGTTTACTTGAGATGACCCTTGTTATAACCAAGTTGTTAGATAATCCACAAATATTTCACATTAATACCAGTGCCTTAATTAACTATAAATTTATGGATAAGGGTAGTATTAATGGCTATTTTAATAAAAAGTAATAGATCATCAACACAAAAAATAATTTCATCATTAATATTGTCTTCTCCAAGAAATTCAATAGAAGGTTTGGAATAAGGACACATAGTTTTAATGGTATTAATGTTAGTAGGTTGAGAATCGATAGAAGGTGGTTCTTCATCATTAGAGTATGGATATTTAATTTTTTGGAGTTGTTGAATAAGTAACTTGCAATGATAGGGAGAAGTATGAACCAACTCCATAAGTGGAATCTTACAAGTCATAGAGTTGAGTTCTTCAAGAAAGTTCCAATGAGAGTTAGAAGAACCAGCATGAGGTTTAGGAGGTAAAGTAGATTTTTAAGGTATAGATGTGGTTGGAGGATTAGAAGGAAGAGGTGGTTCCTCATGGGCTTCCAAAGCAATATTAGTAGTTTTAGTATCTTTAAGAAGTTGTTATTTTAAATATGGATTCTTAGGTTTGGTAACAAGATCTTTGTGAAATGGCTTGTGATGATACTTGACCTTAATAGTGTTAACATAATGATAATTATTGTAATATTGGTCATAATCAACATCAATGGCACAAAAATCCTTAGTTTTTAGTTGATTATTAGTTGTAGAAAAATATTTTTGATAATTTGAAGTAGAAGCTTTAGAATTTTATCACTTTTGAGAAGTAGTGGTGTATTCTTGATGATGAATGTTGATTAGACCTTAATAATTAAATGAATCACTAAGCACATAAGAGATACCAAATTTAGTGTTCCCTCTACAAGATTCATGGGAATGACCCATGTCAGCATGGAACCAATAAAATTGATTAGGATCATACCACTTATGAGGCTTGTTAGGATAAATGAAAGGTTTATAGGGTGGTAAAATTTGTTTCATTTACTAAACTGAGAGAGGTGTGTGAGAAGATTAAGGAATATCAACTTTGGAAACTCCTAGTTTGGTTTGTGGAGTGTTACTAGTGATAACATTGGTAGATTTTTGAAAACATCCTTTTAAAACTTTAGGATTAGGTTTAAATTGCTTCATGAGAAAGTCTTGATGTTTAGCTTAGTCAAGAGCTTCATTAAGTGTTTGGGGAGCAAAGGTTTTAACCTTGTATTGAAGAGGAGTTAAAGTAGTGGTAAAGAGTTTGAATAAATTATGATTAGTCATGTTATGGTTAATTTTATGGGCCAATGATTTCCATATTTTAATAAAATCATGAGTTGATTCAATGGGAGATTGTTTAGCATTGATGAAGTGGCTGAGACAATTTTTGGGAAGATCATTGTGTTGAAACTTTTTAACTAAATGATTAACCAAATCTTTAAGTTGACCAATATAATGTTGGGGTAATTGGTTATACCATTATAATACATTGTCAGTGAAGGTTTTGACTAAGAGTTTAGTTGTGGCAAAAGTATTAGTTTGGATCCATTCTTTGTAAAGGTTGCCAAAAGGCTTTAAGAAATGAGGCAAGGTCTTCAGTCCCATCATATTTGATAGTTGGAGTTATGTTACCAATATCAATGGATACAATAAAGGGGGCTAAAGTCTCATTTTGAATTGTTTGAAACATCTTTTTAATCATTAAGGGTTGAGGAATAACATTGTCTAAGGCATCCCTAGGAGGTGGAGGAATGTAATTGGGATTAGCTTGAAGATGAATAACTAAAGGTTGATTAGCCATATTAATCAAATGTTATTGAATTTGCATCATTTGATTGGTGTTATAGTTTTGTATTATGTTCATTTGCCAAATAACTTGGGTAAGAAGTTGGGTTGTTTCAGGAGGTGGGTTGGTGTTGGTAAGAGCACTCCCCAAATTGGTGTTATGGGGAGGGTTATTAGAAGATGGATTACTAGTGGGATTATTGATTAAACTTGTGTCAATTTTTCCCAAATTATTTTGAAAATTTTGGAGATGAGAAGTATCTTGGTAAGTATAAAAAGGCTTAGGATATCAACTTCATCTTGAGGTGTGATTTGTACCATGTTACAAGTGATAGATGAATAAGGGGAATAGGTGCTCCAAGATTGATAGTGATCTTGGGGAGAAAAAAGAGGGAGAAATAAACATCCCATATAGTATTTAAAGGATTTCAAAATATCTAAGAATATTCTGATAGGAGACTTCATTATGACTAGAGAGAAATGAATAGAATGTTAACAAGGAAAGAGAGTAAATTGGATCAATAAAAAGGGAAGGAAAAAAATAATATAGGGTCAACTGGGTCAATCTAGTATAGAGAATATGCCTAAAAATAGTACATGGTCAATTGGGTTGACCTAGCACAACAAACAAAGGCTAGAAAAAATGTACAAGGTCAACCTAGCACAACAAACATGGTAAAACAAATAGTCTATAAGAGACTATGTCGACTGAAATGACTACACACTGAGATAAGAATAATTTTGCAAGTATTTTTAAAATAAAGAACTTAAGGGAAACAACTAATCAATTGGATAAATGAGGGTGATCTGATTGAGGCACACAACACAAAACCTTACACCAATACTGGCTAATGTAAGTTTTTTTAATACATAATATAATTAAGAAAAGAGCAAGCAAATAGCTTGAAAAGTAAAAGCTAACTAGATGGTCAACTTGAATGTTATTAGATTATTAGAATATAGTTTTAAATGTGATGATAAGTTGGTTGTAAGTAAATAACTAGAAAGCAATCTAAGGATAGTTTCAGGATGTTTGGGCTGAAAGGGATCTATATTGGTAATGGTATAGACTTGGTATTGGGGCCTACCCCCTCAATTCACACACCATAGTGATAAGGGTGTCAAGTGCATAGCCAAAATATTCTATTAACCATGTGTTTATACATGGATATAAAACTAAATTGACTTCCCCCTTGGTGATGAAATCCAAGTAGGTTAACCTTAGGTAGACAATTGTTAAAGTGCTTATTTAAGATTTTGTGATTTGGTCATGTGTACATAAAATTAAAAATAGTGAAACTAAATGGTAAATTAAAAACCACCTAATTAGACTATGTGATCTATTCTAATCATGAAAACAACAAGAAATGAAAGTGTGAGATAATTACTATCATATAAAGGTTAATTCTAACTTTGAAACATGGTACAATGTTGATGTAGTTAATAGTGTATGCATAGAATACAAAATAAGGTCAACAGTGTTGCTTTTGTACTATGAAAGTAAATGTTTGAAAATGAATAGGGTTAATAAAGTCAACCTAGTTATCCATACAACACATAAAATATAGAAATGGGTCAACAAGGTTGATCCAATTGACTGTACAAGGGTAGTGTTAAAGGCTAAACTATGAAAAGAAAGATTGTAAGAGAAGAGAGAAAGGATAAAAATGAACCTTAGTGAGTTTTAATATGAAAATAAATGAGATTTATATAAAATAACCTTGATAAATGCCTAAAAATACTATTAATAGGGTCAAATGGGTCGATCTAGCTTTGTAAAAAATTGTTGCTAAGTGCCTAAAATGTACAAGGTCAACTGGGTCAACCTATTAGTCTAGACTGAATGTCTAAAAATTTATACCATGTCGACTAGGTCAATCCAGTAGCCTATACCTAAAAAAACATGTACAAAAAGATTAGAGTCATTTGGATGTAACTGTGTGTTAAACCTACACATAGAAGTTAGAATTGTGTTGATGAAGTCAACCTAGTATGGAAAACATATGATAAAAATAATAAAAAATAAGTGAACAAATACTGCAAGGGTTAGTTCAAATTAGTTTCACCAGAATGTATGTAATCATAAATGCAACATTTCTATAAATCAATTCTAACTCAGAGAAGATAGAGCATACCTACACTTCTAATTGGGAATACATTTGTTAAGTGGGAGCATGACCAATATGGGGATCAACTAGACCTGATAAGGGGATAGTTTATCATAATACACCATGATAAGGATGGTTCCAAAGCCTCTAGTCTAACACAATCATGCAATAACCCTAAGGGGGTCCTAGGTTTAGATATTTCACATATTCTAATAATAAGAAAAGTAAATCTAATCTAGTGCTCACCAAAGCTTATGGCACAAAGTAAGGGGTCAGTAAACAATCAAAAACATTTATAAGAGAATCTCAATTAATCTAAGTATGAGTAAGACCCTAATGCATGGAATATGAAGAGTAATATTATTCAAAGCCAATACTTATACTACTTCTATCTACTAAAAAGAGGATCAAAGTTAGAGAATACTTACCTAAATATGAACCTAACGAGACTCAATCTCTCCTTTAGCCAAAGGTAATTTACAAGAGGTTGTTGTGATTTTTAAGGATTACTAAGAAAGGCCAAAGCATATAAGACTTACCCACAAGACTATATTCTCCAAGTATAAACCCTAAGATAATATTCCTCAAGTAGAATGGTGGAAGATCATATTGTAAAGAAGAGTGAGTGAATAATAACTCTTGATTTCATGTGTGTGTGTGTGTGTGTGTGTGTGTGTGTGTGTGTGTGTGTGTGTGTGTGTGTGTGTGTGTGTGTGTGTGTGTGTGTGTGTGTGTGTGTGTGTGTGTGTGTGTGTGTGTGTGTGATGTGTGTGTGTAATGTGTGTGTGTGTAATGATGAAATGATCTTGTATTTATCAATGGATTTGACCCTAAAACCTTCCAAAAATGTTGGTTGACATGGTCAACCCTATTGACCTAGCACAGTTTTGGTCAATAATTCACTAGATCATGAGCTAGGTCAGCCAAAGGTCAATTAGCTCCTAAGTGAAAAATACCCTGAAACTGTATAGGGTCAACTTAGTTGAACCTGTATAGCCAACTAACAAAAGGAACTTAACATGAGGAAAAGAGGGATGGAAAGAGGAAAAAGATTGGAGGAGTATGCAAAGGAGGAGTAATATCTTAAGGAATGATTTTAGGAGCTGGTTTGATTAGTAATAATATGGTAATAAGGGACAATAATCTTGTGAAGCACCAATGGTCTACTTAGCCCTTTCCCAATGCACCCTTTAAGGCATACACTTAGAGATATTGAGTCTCTATGGGTTCCTGTAATATGTAAAGCATTGGTATTTGATAAAAGTTGAAACTATTATGTGTATACACTATGCATTGTTACTCAAAAAATTGTCAAAGGACAAATCATAGCCAATAAACTTGTCGTAGCTCTTGTACCAACTAATAATCACCTTCAATATAATCTTTTTTATGATAATATTATCTATATTGAAGGTCTCAATAAAGTTATTTCTCTTAAAGATTTATTTTATAACTTCATTATTTATCTTGAAGCAAGTAATATTGATGAATCTACTATCCTCCCTGATACTACTAAACCAAAAGTAGTTATCAAAAAACTTCTTGAAATTAATGTCAAGTTATAAGAGGATACTTGGACCCTTCACTTTGATGGTGATAAATTACTTCAATGAGATAGGGTATGTTGTATCCTCATGATTCCTCTTGTCAAAATCATATCTAATACCTACATGCTTTAGGTGATTCTCAACTTATTTTCCTCCAATTTAATGGTGATTAATAATTTAAAAGTGAGAATCTTATTACTTATCATTAATTTTTTACTATTCTCTTCAAAGATTTCATCTCTTTCACCATCAAACATATCCCTTAAGATCAAAATTATATTGATGATTCACTTCTTCAGTTTCTCTTTTTCATCTGCACCAAGTTCTTTTTTATCCCACTTTTCTTATCTAAATAATAAAATATCTATCTTATACTCAACCACAAGATTAACTTATCTACCACATTGATTCTATCACCTTTTGATAAATACTATGGTATAAAAACATCATTCAGTTTTTAGAACATCAAACTTATCCTCCCAACTTAGACTCTGATGAAAAGACTCATATTCACAAAAAATATTTTAAGTATGTATTTTTATATATCATCCTTTATTATCACAATGCTTAAGGTACCTTGCTCTATATTGTTATGCAATATGAGGTCCCTTCTCTTCTTGAACAAGCACATGGGGCATTTTGTGGTGGCCAATGTAGTAGACATGCTACAACTTGCAAATGCCTACATATGGGATTCTTTTGGGCCACTATTGAAAAGGATGCCATCGAATTTGCTAAAAATGTACTCCTTTTCAAACTACCTTGATCTTCAAACTATTAAATCTCCCTGGCAATTCTCCATGTGGGGATTAGATCTCATAGGCAAACTACCTTGATCTCAAGATGGGCATGTCTTTATCATCACAGCTACCAAATATTTTACCAAATGGGTTAAGGCTATGCCCCTTATCAATGTCAGTAGTACCACCATCTCTAAATTCATCCTTAATAAAATAATTTGTTGCTTTGGTGTCCCTCATACTATCATTTTAGATAATGGTGGTAATTTCAAAAATAAAGATGTCAAACAACTATGTGTTAAATTTAAAATCAATCACAAATTTTCCACACCTTATCATCCACAATGTAATACCTACATTGAGGCCACAAATAAAATTATTAATAAAATTCTCCAAAAGATAATTCATGAAACCTGCATGGATTGGCACCTTCACCTCTGTCCTCTTTGGGCCTATTGGACTACCATATATACTACCACTAGGGCAATGCCATTCTCTCTAGTCTATGGTTCTGAGTTAGTCCTTCCATTAAAATTTGAGCATCCCTCTCTCTATATATCTCTTCATGGTATCATAATCAATGAAGCACTATGTGAAACTCACCTTCATGCTCTTGATATCCTTGATGAAGATTGCCTTTCTTAGTTGTAACACAATCATCAATATAAGGCCTATATTGCCAAATAACACAACAAACATGTTAAAGTTCACAAATTTAATTTTGGTGATTTTGTCCTTAAATTAGACCACACTCATGATAAAGAAGTTAAATATGCCCAAAAATTGTGGGGTCCTTATTTAGTCATAGATATTCTTGGTCTAAGTACCTATCACCTTCAAACCAATGAAGGCCATGTTTTCAAAGAGCGCACCAATGCATAATTCCTCAAGAAGTATCTTGCCTAGATCTTTCCCTTATTTTCATGATTTTTATATATTTTATCTATCTAATGATTTTTATCGATTACTTGCATGGGTATTACCCTCTGTAATGGTTTAATCTCTTTTTACAAACCTTAGTCCTTCCTTTTGGTCTTTTGGTTTCACTTTTTATCATGCATTACATTGTAAAATTATAGATAGGTCCAAGTCTTCCTCATGATGTACTATAGTCTCTTTGTTTTCATAATTTTTACATAATTTTTTGCACCCCTTGGGTTTCTCCTTTGTGAGTTACAGTGTAAGACCATGGATAGGACCTAGACTTCCTCACAAATACCATCTTTATCCTATCTCATTTATGTTTCTAATGCTTTTTGGCACCCTCACGGGTCTCTCTTTTATGAATTGTAGTGTAAGACCATGGATAAGACCTGACCTTCATCATAAAATTATCATATTATCATTCCTTTTTATAGAACATGTTTTACAATGGTTACAAGTTTTTGATCTTTATTCTCAGCTTTAGCCTTTTCTTCTTTTAATAGATGGAATTTTCACAACAATATGTGTTATCATGTTTTCCTCTGTTTCCCTCATTCTTATGATAAGGAATCACATTTTAATGTCATTGTATCCCTTTTTTTCTCTTTGTCACATTTTTTTCTATTTGAATTAATTCAAACTTTTTCATATTTCATTCCTCTTTATTTCCTTTCCTTTCACTCCATCTTGGATAAAAACAAGGTCAAAGTCAAGATAGCACTTATATTTCACCTAAATTTATGAGACTCTCAGACACCATGCTCTCTAATTTTCTCTCTCTTAAAAACCAAGTCCCAAGTATTCAAATGAAAGTAATATTTAGCACCAATTTTTGGTTTCCCAATTCCATATGGAAGAGGAATATAAAAAATCCATCAAGAAATTTAAAATAAAAGGCAATGATATACAAAATGCAATACAAATTTTAAAAGTCAAAATCACATCAAAACACATGATTCCATGTACATATCCTATCTTTAATCAAATCTCAAACTCCATAGTTGGCCTTGTAATAGAGATGAGGTCCATTGGGTGTGGTAGGCCAGTAGATTTGAATAGGAGAATTAAACAAACTCTATGGTGCTACCTACTTTCTCATGCAAGTACCTAATCTTTAAAGTAGACCATTAGCTCTGTAAGGGGTTCAAAGGAATGGGGAACACATTATGGAAAGGTAGGTCAGTTTTACTCTTCATGAATATAGCCTTCATGGGAGTATCTGCATTATTCATTTGTTGACCTAAGACTTGTGTGGCTAATAAAAGTTCTTCAGAGTCCTTAAGGTCAAAAGTCCTCTTATTTTGATAAACCTAATTTGAGTGTATTGACTTTGATAAAGAGTTCCTCTACCTTGGTTTTTCATTCATTCTCCCCTCCACCCATTTGATTTCCCCCCTTGACAAGAAAATTATGATTCTAAATATATTTTCCCTCTTCTATATTCCTCTTTCTTCACATCTTAAAAACATCCTAGTACTACTTTGTTGCAATTTTCTCTATCCTTAGAGAAAAGCAATATGTTTGAGTGACTATGGATTACCTTATTTACACCATGGCTCTACATTTCTAGACATCCTTTGATTTATTTTTCCATTTTTCAATGTTGTAATTCTATTTTTGTAGACACTTGAGTTTGTTTCTAATTTCATGCACCCTTTTCCATTGATGATTGAGTAAGGCTTGTTGTAGCTCACCCATCAATGTTATTTTACCATTTTTGTTTGCCCATCTTTGTTTAAGTAAGAATTGTTACTAATTTCACATTGATGTTTTATTACCATCCTTTTTTGACATGTATCCTTGGTTTGACTTGGTGATTTTGCATTTCTTACTCAAGGTTTATTTATTTGAGTTTTTCAGTCTTTAGTAGCCTTGGATTTCCGGTTACCTGATTTACTCTAAATATTAACTTGGTCATTTGGTATAACATAGCACTTGTCACCCCATCTTGCCAAATTTCCAAGTATGTACCATCTACATATCACAAATTATCTTATACTTCTTGTGTTTGTTTATTTTTACTCTTTAGTTTTGTATTCTTGGGATTGTCTAAATAAGTCTCTGCACCCTCCACAATCAAAACTATAAAAACAACATACAACTATCAACAATAAAGGTAAGTCAAGGTATGCATAAATTTAATTTTTAGTTATTTACCTTTCCATCATTTACTTTAATTATTTTTTCTTTAAAATACTACAACTTTTTTTTAGCTTCAACATTATGTGTTATTATGTTCTTTCTTGAAGCACCATCCCCTATTGCACCTTGGTGACACATGATGAGCTTCAAGTGAGACATATATTTACACATAATAATTTTAAAATTTTATAAATTACTTATGATTTTTATCTTGAAATAACCCATCAATAATAAATCTCTCTAAGTTCATGCGTTAAAGGGTGCATCAAGAAAGGAGTGGGCAGACCATTTGTGCTTCATAGGATTGTTATTCCTTATTACCACTTATTACCAATCCAACCAGATTGTAAAACATTCCCCTAAGATATTAATCCTCTTTTACATACTCCTACAATATTTTACCACCTTCCATCCCTATTTTCCTCACTTAAAACTCCTTTTAACAATTTACAGTACTAAGTTGACTAGGTCAACCATGTACCCTTATGGGTGAAATTTATTTAGGGTCTAGGTTGGACTTTGGCTGACCTAGCCCATGACCTAGTAAATTTTTGGTACTAAGTCAATTAGGTCAACCCTACTAGCTGAAACTTTTGGAATGGATTAAGGTTAAATCCACCTATATATATAAGATCATTTCATCATTATTTCCCAATGATCAAGAGTTATTATTCATTCGCATTTCTTTACAATCTGCTCTTCCACCATTCTACTTGAGGAGTCTTATCTTAGGGTTTTGACCTGGAAAATATAATCTTGTAGAAAAGTCTTGGATGCTTTGTCCTTTATTAGTGAACCTTATAAACCACAACAACCTCTTGCGAAGCCCTGTTAGCTAAGGGAGAGATTGAGTCTCTATGGGTTTATCTTTCAAGTAAGTATTCTCTAACTCTGCTCCTCTCTTTAGTAGATATACGTAGCATAAGTATTGGATTTGAATAATATTAATCTTATTCTCTATGTATTAGGATCTTACTCATACATATCTTAATTGAGATTCTCTTATGCATGTTTATTTATATTTGTTTACTGACCCTCATATTGGGCCACAAGCTTTAGTGAGCACTAGATTAAATTTATTTGCTTTACTTGTTATTAGTATAGTGAATATGAAAACATAAGGCTTAGTTAGGGTTATTGTGTGATTGTACTTGACTAGAGGATTTATAACCCTCCCTAGTATTATTTATTATGATAAGAGATCCCCTAATTGGGTCTAATAGATCTATATATTGGCCATATTCCTAATTATCTAATGTATCCCCAATTGAAAGTGTAAGTAGGATCTATATTATTTGAATTAGGATTGATTTATAGACTTGACAAATTTATGATTGCATATAGTAACATCCACCAATATATGTTAATTATAAAACTAATTTTGACTCAAGGGACTCTAAATTTGATGTTGAGACTGATGTTGATTCTACTTCTGATGTTAAATCTAATATCAATTCAAAAATAGAGCATAACTTTAATATTGATTCTTCATCTAGTATGGTGGTAATGATGTTATGTTTAATTTTTGGTATTGGATGAGTAATGGGTTATGTTTGAATAATGGGCTCTTCATAAATAGGCTTAGTTAAGGACTCCACAAAGACTAGTTTATCAAACTAAGGCTTCTCAACAAAAGGTAAATGTCAATAGGCAACTCCATAGATATTGGATTATCAAAGTGAGGGTAATGGTTGAAGTGTGAGTTAACGAAGACTAACTTGTCAAAGTGAGACTACTCAACAAAATGGAAATGGTCAAATGGAATCTTCATAGAGACTAACTTGTCAAAGTGAGGCTTCTCAATGATATGGAAATAGTCAAAGGGTGACTCTACATATTAAATCATCACAAACAGGTGTTTCAAAAAAAACTTTGTGTATTGTTTGGTTGTCTTGGTCTTGACTCACACTTGGTTGAATTTTTTTGGATTTGGACACACTTTAGTCTTTAAATGATGGCTCTTAGAGGGGTAATGATTAGATCTATTGTGGCCCAAAGATAAACTTGTATTTTCTAAAGTTGGGGATGTTTAAAAATGGATAAGTAATGACCTATGATTTGATAATGGGCTCTTTGGAAATAGACTCATATAAATATGGGCTCAAAAAAGATTGAATGTGTATCTATGATGGTAACCATAATACACCTAGTTGTGATTATGAAACCTTATTGAGATAATGAGCTACCATATTTGGAAGAATAGGGGGAAGGGACTAGAATGGTAATCCTTAGGCATTGTGGAGTTAGGTTACTAATGTAGGACAAAGGGGGATGGCTTGGAATGGTAATCTTTGGGTGATGTAGAGCTTAGTTGCTTATGCAAGCCAAATGACGAGGGCATAGAATGGTAATGAATGGGCATTATGAAGCTTGGTTAATAATGTAGGCCAAAGGAGGAGGGCCTAGAATGGTAATCCTTAGATATTTAGGAACTTGGTTTCTAACACAATCCAGAAGAGAATGGTAATCCTTGGGCACTATGGAGCTTTGTTGCTAATGTAGGACAAAGGAAGAGGGTCTGGAATGGTAAGCCTTAGGTCATGTGTAGCTTGGTTGTTAATGCAAGATAAAGGAAAAGGGCCTAAAATGTTAATCCTTAGGCATTGTGGAGCTTGGTTGCTAACATACGCTAAAGGAGAGCCTAGAATGGTAATATTTTAGTGTTCCAGAGATTTTTTACTAATGTAAAATAAAGGAAGAGGGCCTTTAATGGTAATCCTTGGGCACTGTATAGTTTGATTTCTAATATAGATTTAAGGATGAAGGTTGGCATAAGTAGGGAATTAGGTACCATTATCAAAAAAATTAATCCCAAAAGGGCAAACTAGGTACTTTAATTGGCCCAAAGAAGGGCAGTCTTGGTATATGATAAATGGCATGGTTAGGTTTGGAAATTAGCCCAAAGAGGGTGGTATTGGTCTATAAAAATGGTGTTGAACATTGTCTTGGTTATGAAATGAACTTGGTATAGGTCTAGGTCATATTTCACTTGATTGGCATGGTTTAAAAGGGGTAAAAAATGATCATAATTGGATTGGAGTGTGGGTTCAAAAACAAACCCCGATTTGGCATGATTTACTATGTTGGTTTAAATACTCAGTGTTTGAAAAAGGTTTGGATTTAAATCTGGTTAATTTTCACATAGAACTTGGAATTAAAAAAACATGAAATAAGTTATGAAACAAACAAAATTGGGATAGGCATTTGAAAACAAACTTAATCTAGGCACATGAAATAGGTCTTAGCACATAACTTAGGTTAGTCATGTAAATTTTGAAACACTCTTAACTCTAAGGATCCTAATTCGAAACAAATGGCACACTTGGTCTAAAATAGAAAGTTAGAATCAAGGAAAGATGTGGTAAAAGGAGACTTGGTCTCTAGGTAAAGGTCTTTAAAAAATCAAACTAAAAATCCATCCAAAATACATAATCTAAAGATAGAAAGGTGAACCACTCAAGCCCAAGTTGTAAATGAGACTCAAGAGTAAACAAACTATTTTATATCTGAAATTTAGAAGATAGATTTTGAATGAGATTTTTAAAGACTTATATTTTAAAATGAAAAATGGCCTAGACTCAAATGGGAAACATAATGACACTTTTGGAATAAAAAGGCACATAAATGAATTTTACCCTGGTTTCAAACAGGGAAAGTGTTTTAGAATAAAATCAAAAGTAAAATAACATATTTTTGAATAAGGGGTACAAAAGGTGGTTTTTGAAAATACTTAAGGTATATGTTTGAAGTGATTTCAATAGCATAACACCTCTTGGTTTAAAGTGGTGTGTGAAACATCTATTTTATCTATAATTTTTGGGCTTGTTTTTGACACAAAATGTAATTTTAGACCCAAAAATACATGCCAATAAAATAAATTAAAAAACACTTAAGTACACGTCCTACCCTAAAATTAACAAGGTGTGTGTAGATTTTGCCAAGGTTTACACTGATATACCAATCTTGAAAGGAATTAAGGGTTCATATAAAAATCAAAGAACACATGTAGGTAGAGTTTTTTAAGCCCCCATCCATCTCTCAAGAATTGATACATTGTAAGGAATTTGGAGTGATGAAGCACTTGAAATTTGGAAGGATATGCCATGACAAAGTTGGGTTTAGTAAAATATATAATTATCAAAATGACATAAATGGTCCCGAGTGTGGATAACATAAGGGTGAATCATGTCAATTAGATTTAAACTTAGTAGCTTATTATGTAAAGGTCTAGTCTTTTACACAGTGACTTTAATCATGTACTATAATGTCTAACATGAACTAATCGAGGTTTTTATAAGAATTATCAAGATAACCTCTTAACCACTATTCAATTCTAGTATCGCATTCCCAATTTATATACCCCACTATAGAGTGGGTTTGGAATGGTGCTAGGAGATGAAACCCCAAGTAATCACTGCCCTAAAAAACTTGTGAGTATGAACTCTCACCCACAAGCTAATGTGGAAAAAGAAATACATGAAAAATTAGAATAACTTTAGGGTCATTTTTGGGTCACCCAAGTCACTCAGATCTTGGGGAGAGCATATGTGAATTTTCTTCCTTTCTAGACTAAACCAAACAAAGCAAGAAACAAGGCAATTTTGATTACCCAAGTTCCCTAAAAGGGATGGATGGAGAGCATACATGTGAAGTTCATTTTTCCAAAATAGAAATTAATCTAATAAATTTAAACTAATTTCTTTTGTAAGAATGAAAAAACAAAAAACAAAAACTCTTAGGAGCACTAATCTAAGGTTTTTGTTCTTTTTAGAGCACTAAACAAGATGTGAAGTGAAATTTGGCCCCTTGGCTTTATTGTTTGTACTTATAACTTTGAAAATAAAAAAGAAAAGTTGATAAGTAAATTTTAAACACAAAAAACAAGTGTGAATGAATTTTTAAAGTGTTTGAAATCTTCTCCCTTTGATTTAGTTTTATGTAACTGTCAGGCGATAGCAGTCAGTCAATGATAAGAGTGGTCAAGTGACAACAGGATGGTGTCAGATAATAACACAAGGTGTCAGATGATGGTAAGTGTTGAATATGATAGGATTTGAAGATGGTATGAGGTGTTAGATGACTAAGTCAAGTGTTGTTGATTGATAATAGGGGTTGAATATGGTAAGAGGTGTCAAACGACTATGTCAATCAAAGATAAGTGTTATCACTAATGATAGGTTTTAAAAATAACAAGAGTGATTTTAGGTGATATCAGGATGCTATCAATTGATGGAAGGGTATTTAAAAATGGCATGAGCTTGTCAATTGATGGTAAGATGGTTTTAGGTGATATTATGATGTTATCAATTGATGGTAAGGTAGTCAATGATTGTGTGAGCTTATTGGTTGATGACAAGGGATGAGAATGGTGTTGGGTGATGTAAAATTATTGTCAGTCTAATTCAAGGGATAAATACAATGTTAGGAAATAATAATAGGTGTCGAGTGATGGTGGAAGTGGGTGGGTGATAGCAATGGTGTTGGTGATGGAAGTAAGGTATCAAGTGATGGCAATAGGTGTTAGATGATGGTGTTGATGTTTGGTTTTCCTTTAAATTGACAAAATGTCAAGCAATGGATTTAAGTATTCAAGTGCTAGTTAAGTAGTTAAGATATGTATTCAAGTGGTGCAATCACCATTTAAGAAAATTTGAAACACAAGTAATAAAAACATAGAAAATGTTAAAGAAAAAATGTAAAAAATAATGTCCTGGCAAGATTTTCTTGAATTTTAAGAGTCCAAGGTCACTCTCATAGTTCTTTTGTAGTGTGTCATCTCACTAGACATACCATTATGTATGCATAAGAAACATATAGGGGGTTAGTCAAAGTTTAGTATGATAAAACCAATAAAAACACATAGAGATCTAACACCTCAATCCTAGATACTTGGGGGAACAAGATAATGTTGCAAGTAATAAATAAAATAAGACAAAGCAAGTATTATTCACCTTTCTTTTGAATAAGAGTTACAAGTTGGACTTGGATGGATGTGTTTGGTCATGTGCTCAAATATCCTTTAATAATGGTGATCCTTAACATCATTTCTCCTTTTCACCTTATCTTATCTTATCTCAGCTTGGCATGTGTAGCTATCTCTAGTTAATTTTTCATTATAACTCTACTTGAGTGTTTCTTGAAGGCATTCCTATAGAACAACCTTACACACAAAAACTTCTTGAAAGGGACAGAGGGAACTCTTATTTATATGTTAGTAAAATCCATTATGGCCTTTAGATAATAAATGAGATGTGTTGTAGATCTTGAGTCAAATATGTAATTAATATTCTTCAATTAATAAATATGACTCATAAATCTAGATATTTGTGAGTGCATGATAACTCACAAAAGCAATGACGAGAGGCTTGATATTTTGCATGTTCAAATTTATAATTTTAGATATTCATTAATTTCACATGGATTATTTAACTAATCACTTAATTGGGTTTAATAAATTAATTAAATTTGATTAGTCTTTTGACCTTTTCTAAAAGTTGGTTAAGTGCCCCACTCAGTGGGTCTAAAATATTAGTGTTCTAGGTTGCAACCTGACTAGGGATGAATCTATGGGTGATTATTTCTACATACAGGTTTATACCCCAAATAAGGAAGCTTCAACATGATTCTAGGCATTTTCATCTAATGTGTGGATAAATTTGGGTGTTTCAGTGATTTATAAGCTTAATTTAAATAGTTTGGTAAAAATCAATCTAAAGTTTAGTTTAAACATAGGTGCAATTAATGGGTGTCTATAATTATCAGTTATAGTTTCAAGAAAAGTTCCCATTATCACACCATAAATTTTAGTGGGGACACTAATGCAGGTGAGGTCCACTGTTACAATGTTACCATGTATGCATACTCTCCCATAAAGCCCATTGTCACAAATATGCTTACATCAAATATATGTTACAAATTATAGAGGGCCTCCCTCTACCCCTTTCCTTTAAAGATTAGTGTTATTGATTTCTTAAGGTTTTCATCATAGGGAACCCATGCCAGCTACAACATCTCTTACCAGATGGGTCGTTAATACCCCTAAAATTCAAAAGACACCCCAGTCAGTTTCACAGATTCCTAGCACCACTTCACAGGTAGTGCCAGCTATAAATCACTATGTATAGTATATTTTGGGACCTTAGTTACATTTCACATAACATACATGATTATTGTTTCTTTATTTGGCATAGGCCACATTGATAGTGAGTCCCCATGAGACTCATTAGTTAGATATTCCTCCCTACTTGTACATAGTTTTCTTATTTCTTGCTCTTTGTATATAGTTTCATTTCCATGTTACTTATACACAACTTATAGAAAAAATATATATAAATAATATAATATGTCAAAACACAAAAAAAATTCAAATATTTATTCAAAAAATACAAAATACAAAATTGTATACATTTCCATGTTTACATCCCTCATATTTTCTAGACATTACACATGCTAGCTATCTTAGTATAATCAGTTTTTATCATACATACACTTCTTCACTTATCCTTGTTGAGTGTTTGTAGATATTTAGACATATGTCCATGACATAGATCTATATTTACTATCATATACTCACTAGGGGCATATACATAAATACACAAGTTCTTCATTTGATAAATTCACCATTTTGGGGGCATCTTATACACAGTTTCAATTACCAAGTTACATCTTTGTAAACTTTAAATCAAAATTTAGCAATGTTATATCTTGGTATTGATCATCCTACACCTACTCATATTTTTTGCCAACTATTGCTACTTTTAACTCAGCCTATGTACATCTCAACTCTTTTACATATTTGTACCATGTGTTCATGCATACTTTCATTTTTAGATTTCTTAGTTTAGACTTGATTGTGTCTCTATGCTTATTTTATTCAATGGAATTTGAATATGACATTGTTATATGGCTATACACCACTTATTTTAATTGTATTTATGATTTGGACATGTGACGATGTCCTTATGTGTGCCTTCCTGATTGTGTATGTAGACATTTGAACATGTCTTTGTATGTCTTACTTTCTTATATTTAGTGACATGTTCCCATGTCCCTTATATTGTGGCCCCTTGGCATATTTTTCATGCCTCATGTGTGTTATATGTATGTTTTGTTATATGCATCATGGACATGACACTTATCTCTTTATTATTACACACTCTAGTTTTAGATACCATGATAGACCTCATGCATCTCCCTTTCCTACTTAAGTTCTATGATGGACGTCATGCCCCATCCCCATAGGTAAATACTCAGTTATTACTTGGATTTGATGTTCATATAGATTGTTATATCTATTTGATAGCCTTGTGAATGCTAAATCTAACATACATCGTGCACTACAAAATTGTGCTTAGATTAGATTACATTTCAATTTTATGTATGCACAACATATTGGCTTATTATGCATATATCATATATGCTCTGGTTAAAACACATTTTGCATAGAATCTTCTTTTAAGGTCAGTTATAACATAGATTTAATAACTCCCCTCAAAAGAGGGGGCATTCATAGGGGTTTGTCATAAAAATTAGTTTTAGGAAATAGTGGTACAAAGATCAGCCTTAGTTGCACAAGAATATGAATAGTTGGACATAAGCACCCAAATTGGGACACTAGCGCCACATGACACTACTATCCAACAACCTCAATTTCAAAAACAAATTAGAATTTATAGAAAGTATAGAAGGTATTGTCCATGTTTGCATAGGTTCAATTATGGATTACCATTTTTGGCTCAATTTAACTTAGATTCATACTAGTTTTCTTAGATTGGGGGTATCATATGTGTCATGATCATTCCTATTTTAGTTTAGATGTTCATATATAGATTATTAAAACTCAATCTAGAATCTATATACTCATTTATTATATTTTTGGTTCATGTGTGCATCACAATATTTTTGTATGCTCACTTATACACTGGTTGATTAGATGGAATGACAAACTCCATGTCATTCTCTACATTCTAAACATTAGACACCATGTTCCAAGTTACACCCTAAATGCATGCCTTAATCCATCTGTCGTGGATGGCATTCTTGAGTGGCCCAAAGCCACTTAATATTCTTGAGTGGCCATAGATCTGACATATATAGTTTTAGTTATAGTTAGATATCTTCAGTTACATCACATAGTTTTAGATTTAGATGCATATACTATTCATGGGTAGGAAATGATGGAGTCATAGTCTACTTGATTTCTTGATCCACCTACATTAGAGGGTTGGACACACCATCAGTCCAATCTAAGATATTCATAAATCATGATCCACCAAATAGGGGTGGGTAATGATGGAGTCAAAATTAGATTAATTTATTGAGCCACCCACACATGGGGATTGAATAAGCCATCAACTCAATCAAATTTACTCACTAATTGATCACTATCTACATGTACACATATAGTTTGTCACTAGGTTTGTGCATTGGTTCCCATACATAGCGATGTGTATTCATTATTTTCCTATCCCTAATCTCTTTACTAAGTTTTGTCTTTTTGATTTTGATATTTATTAAAGACTGATCTATGCATGTTTCAATTATAGGACATGCAATGGAGCATGCTTCACATACACTAATCTAGATTGATAGGATTCACCTCTTAGGTAAGTCTAGGTACACTTATTTTTCCTTTATCCTAGTCATTTTGATTTATTGAATTTATATAATATATTGGGGGGAGGGGGAATATAATCATCTAAAAATTATAATTGAGTGCTAAGATTGTTTCTTGAGACCAACTATCCCTAGATCAGCCCCAGACCTATCTTAGGGCATATTTAAACACTTACCCAACCTTCATGTAGACCACAAATATCCCTAAACATTCTTAAAGTGGTCATAGACCCTCACTTTAACATCATATCCCCTAGTGCCTCAGGTTTTACCACCTAGACACTAACACTATATTTTGAATAGTAACACTACATGGTGCTAGTGTCCTAGTTTAGATGTTATTGTCCTTTTCCCTCATTTTATTACCAATAAATATCTTTTCAAATGAGCAACCACCTAGGGTCATCCTAGACCTCTTTTAAGACCCACATAAGCACCAAAATAGTATATATACATGACTTTTATCCCTCTAACCACTAGATGGAAATCATATGTAAATTACATAAACAAACTTAGAACAAGTTGTGTATAATCAAGGTTATCAATCCCTTTTCTACCCTACTTATGCATACAACCATCTAAAACATTCCTAAGCTTAAATTACTCAAATTTCTAGACTTTATAACATTCATGGCACTCAAACTAGCATTCATACTAACTTCACTTACAATTACTATTATATCATATAATTTCACCCTTGTGGGAGAGTTTTTTAGGCTCTCTCACTCCTAGATACAATATTGGAGCAACCTCAGGATGTGGGTATCTTATAGTGAGGTTGAACCTCTAGAGAAGGCCAGCGTCCTCTTGGTAGATCACCTAAACCAATGTTTCTACTTGGAAAAGAGGTAGAGAGGGGGTATAGGGTAACTAAGAGAGAAAAAGCAGTGATACACCAAATTTATTGACACTCACATAATCATGAACTAAATAATAATTCAATATAAGATAATTCTTTCTCATACAACCTCACAAACTAGTTAATTTGTATTAGTGTTTCATAACTAGGCTCACCAAACAATACATGAAGAAAAGAGGAATTTCAAAATTCACACCAAGCATTCATTAATGGTAGAGAGAGCTCAATTTCAGACCTGAAACTAACTTGAAAACACCTAAAATAGGCAACAAAGAAGGATAATGGACATGGAAGAACACTTCTTCACAAGGCCATCATGCGCAAGCTTGCTAAGCATAGTTTAGAGGCAAGAGATAGGTAAAAATTTATATTTATTGCTTCAAAATGTCTTTCTTACAAATTTTTATAGGGTTTCTCCTTGTAAAATGAGAATATCTTACAAAAATGGGGGATAAATGGGAGATATAAGATAAAAGGGGAAGAGAGAGAGAAGAGACAAGAAAACAAAATTCAATAAATGAGATTCAACCACCCTCCATGGTTTTTCACCTACATTTGGTTAAATTATATCTAATATTTCTTCATCAAATTAACTTCCATTAGCTCTAATAGTCTTCATACCCTCTCTTTGGTTGAGAAACACACTAAAAGATAGAAACTTGTTGAGGATGATGATGTCATGATCCACTAAGAAGGAAAAGTATTCAAAGACTTTGAAAATGTATTGAAATTTCCAATTTCACTCTCCAACCTCTAAATCTCTCTCTCATATATTTCTTTCCACCCTTCACTTGCTCTTCTAGAAGATGTTAGGCAAAAGGTTAACTAACTTGGCATTTTATGCTTAACTGACCATGGAGGTTATCTTTCATGTTTGATTTTTGAGGTTCTTTTCTATTTTTAACTTGAATTTTATCCTCCAACCTAAAATAAACTCCATGATACATACAACTCCCATATACCCCATTGATGGAGGTCACAAGCTTGAGCCACCCTCAACCAACTACCCTGAAAACTACTCCCAAGGCCATTTGGCAACCTGAAGACCACTTCTGTACCTTTAGTAGACTTCAAAACATACATGGAATGTGTATGATGAAGAAAATGAATATTTTAGAAACCTTTAATACCTAAAACAATGGTGGAAATTACCATTAAACTTGCAACAATGCACAAATATGTCAAAAATTAGGTTTTTGACCCTTTTGCTCAACAAGACACCATGAAAACTCTTTTGAAGATCTCTAAATACCATTTAATGATGTTTTATGTCCTATTATACCCCTTCCATTGTTTTATACCATTTTTTTCTTTGAAGACCTACAAAAATATGTAATTTTGAGCCATTTTGGGCCACCTAGGCACCCAAACATGCCAGATTCTTCTAAAAGATAGGTTATTCAAGAGATATAAGTAGTAATATACAAATTATGTATGGTTTACAAGAAATTTTAGGCCATTTTATATACCTATGAGTCCAAAAACACAAAATCAATCAAAAAGCTCCATTGTAAGCTTAAGCAAGTTCACTTTTAAGATGATTTTTCATATAGTGAAGACACCCATTACAACAATTATTTCCATGGATATATGTTACATATACCCATTCAACATCCCTAAAAATATTTGGCTTCCATGTATAAGGTGTGAAAAGATACACATGTAAAGATGATTGCTTGCGAGGCTTGGAAACATTCTAGACATGCTTACACTCTTAACAATTGATCATAAAAGTAAATAACTTAATCAACCTCAATCCAAAATTAATTTCAATTACATAGGGTTACTCAAAAAATACTAGAATCACTTGTCCCAACTCTTCATGGTATGAACAAAATGAGCATTTAAAGATGGGATAAAACTAGGTGTCTTAGGCCTAAAAAGCTTGAATTTCTCCAAATGACCAATTTGACCTTTCCCACTAATATTAATTGATTTAAAAAAGCTTCATGACATCTGAAACTCATCATAACACCTCTATAAATTATAAAAACTCAACTTTGCCTTTTATGCCTTTGAGACTGCCTACGAGGATTTGAGCTTGCCTTCAGAGTTTGCATGAAGTTTAGAGTGTGAACACTCTTTAAATGTGTTTAATAAGATTAAAAACATCTTAACATGATTATAATATATTAACCTAAGCTTTTAAATTTCAAACACACCTTCAAACTCCAAAAAAGTGTGCATGCATAAATAGTGACCATTACGAGACATAGGGATGACTATGTATAAAAAATTGGAACTTGAATTAATCACATGACCCTCCTAAGATTTTAAAAGTATATAATATCTAATTATGACAAATATTACCAATTTTTAAGTTGTTTTTATGTGTATTTTTTCATGTAGACCCTTTTTACCAAAAATTACCTTGAGTTGCTTGCATGTTTCCTTCATGCCAAAAATTGTCTTTCTTCAAAAAAATTCATGAAACCCCTTAATTTTATCACTTATATAGTAAAATATAGGTTTAAAATTTTATATTATACTATTTTAATACCTCTCCAAGGCCTAAACTACTTCTTGACATCTAGAACTAACAAAACTTCATTTGGTCTCCAATGGTTTCCTTCTTAAGTGCTTGTGGAATGTGTAAGAATAGAGAAAAATTTAAATATTTATATTAATTTTATTATTTAATGGGATAATTTTTTATGTAATATAAACCATAAATACCAATTTTTTTTCTTTGACTCAACCTATAGATGCCCTAAAATGGTCAATTCCTCCAAGGCATGCTCTAATGTTGACTGTGATTTGACATAAGGTTGACTATACTAAAACAAAGAATATTTTTCATCATAAAAAAATTATAAATGGTGTTTAATATGTATAATATTTCATAATTATCCTATAAACAAAATTTCATGATTAGATTCTGTATATTCTGGCTTGTAGGCCCATTTTGGCAAAAGCTAGTGATGTGTCCCTACTTGGTCAAAATTCACAACTGAGTTTTTCTTTCCTTTGACTTGAATTGAGATAAAATAAGGTGAATTTTATTTTAAATTCTCATGTATATTCTCCTTTCATGGTTACACTCTTCATTTCTTTGCCTTCAACCTCATTCCACCATGTATGGCTTAAGCTTCTCAAGGAAAATCTATGGATGCCTATATGCTCAATGATGTAGGTGATGGATATGAGGTATATGATTGTAGATTGCATTGTTTGAAAAAATTTATCATGATTATAATGATATCATGCCTATTATTCTCCTTAAAAATCTTAGTTGAACATGAAATCCTATGAAAATCATTCAATGACTTTATTGAACAAATGTCAATATTGAAGGCCTTCAACCACTCCTTTCCTCTAGTCATACACCACTTTCCTTTTCTAAGAATTTTCGCCTATGATAGGGATATAATATAGATGCATTTAAACTGATAAAAAACCTATGAAAAATTATTATTTGGCATTAAAAAAATGGCCTAAGACCTCTATTTTTGTGTTTTAGGGAAATTGTCCCCAAACTGAGCTCTTCAATCAAGAGCATGGTTTCTTGAACCTAGGATTTTCTCCAATGGTAGTTACTCTTTGAACCTCAATTCACATCTATTTCAATCTAATATATGTTCCCAAACACACTTCAACATTCATTT
>JARHVA010003430.1:0-105000 GCA_037957365.1 Torreya grandis
CATCAAAATGGTATTAGAGCATAGAATATATTTGGGAAAAAAGTGAGAATTTTTTGGCATGCATATCCATAATTATGAAAGATAAATGGCATTAAAATTTTAATTGAATCTTAAGGAACTCTAAGGTGAGAAAAACTTGGATGTAGAGTCAATATATCAAGGTAAAGAAGACTTAGGTGAAGATGAAAGAAAAGTGAATATTTTCCAAAATACTAGGTGAAACATAGGGTGAGGTATAGATAAGGTGAAATAAAGGTAAAATAAACTTGATAATATATATTGGGTCTTGAGCTAGAGAAGAAAAGATCTTGAAGAGAAGAGAAAAGGATATTAAGAAAAGAAAAAGATAGCAAGACGTAGTGGTATACTGAGAGAGGATGCCACAAAAATAAATAAAAAATAATGATGATTAATATGGACATAAAAAAGAGATAAATGAGTTGAAAGAAAGGATGTAAATGGTGAAGTTCATAATGGATAATATTAAATAGGAAGATAACCAAAGATTTGGCATAGATATAAGAAAGAGAGTAAAATGGCCTATAGTGATACTTATGGAAATAAAAAAGAGAGAATCACATATAAGTAAGAGAGGAAGAAAAAAAATAGGCATAATAAATAAATGAAGCATGATAAATAGTACTTGGAATAAGATCAAAAGGTGTTTATTTATGAACTAGAGGTAGGATCTATGTTTGGTGAAAAAGAGATGGATGAAATACAAGATAAGAGTCTCATATAAGACCTAATAAGCTCAGTCCAACATGAAGATAAAATACCAACCTTAGAGGCATCAAGAAGGGAAAATGAGCCTCTAATTTTTCAAATTAACTATTTATATGAATGTGTGATTTTAGGTGAAAAGAATATGGGTGAAAAATCACAAAAAGTTGTCATAAAAGAAAAAGATGCATAATTATTTATTGAAGTAAAAATAAAGAGAAATTACATAATGGTCATTAGGGGGAATGGACTTCAAGTAGAAGAGGAAGACAAACAAAAGGAAAATCCCAAAATTTCTCAAAACAAAGAGGATATAAGTTATAGGTAAGCCATCTAGTTCAATAAAAATCAAAAGAAGGTTAAAAGATGGAGAGAGAAATATTTCAAAGGAAAGGAGTATATTTCCCATAGGATCACCTCAAGAAGATCAATTTTTAGGTCATGAAATGGAAAAAAATTAGAAACAATCAATGAGTTACATGCAAGGAGATAATCATGTTGGTGATAGTAGGAGTAATCCAAGAAATCAATCCCTTACACTTACAAGTGATAAAAAAAAAGCATCAAAATATGTAGAAAAAATGGCAAGTTAAAACCATGTATGACATGTAAGAAGATTCAAAAACAAGTATGGGTAGCCAAGATTAAAAGAGAAGATAAGACTAAAATCAAAATTGTAGTAGATGAAGAGTATTTCATTGAAGAGAAACTCTAAGAGAATAAAAAATAAATGGTGACAAAGGATCCAAAAGCCATGGTTGAAAAAACCAAGGATGAGAAGAGGTTATCATGATAGAATTAATTAAGGAAGAATAATGAATCCAATGATGGATATTCTAAATAGATGGAAAAGTATCATGGAAGTCTTGTGAAAAAATTGAAAAAAGCATGGAAGAGTGAGAATATATGAAAGATTAGGAGATATTTTAAGAGACCATTGAGTCTCTTGAATGTAAATTGATTTATACTAAGAAATGTTTTTTTGTAGGTATGGAGATACAAATCTAAGAAGTACTCAATGACTACATGGATAAGGAAATATTTAAGTTACAAGAGCTCAAGGTAAAAGAAGGAAAAGGGCAAAAGACTAGACTCCTCATGAAGAAGCCAATTTGGAGAAAAAGTTAGGTTTGAGGAAGGACCATATCAGCCCAATAATGGGTCAAAGAGAAGATAAATTCAAAACAATAATGGATGAATAATCAAGTCACATTAAGATCAAACTACAAATCAAGAGGTCACAATAAGAAAAGCCAAGAAAAAAAAGACAAGGTGAGTTCATTCATTAGTTGGTAGTCATATTTTGTATGTTTTCATGGTCTTATTTACCATTGCAATTCTATGAAGATCACATGAGATGCATGTTGAAAGGAATAAATTAGTATTAATCCTATAAGTATGCCTTAACAAAGCCAAGAGAAATATATTGGAAAGAAAAATTAGGAATGATAATTGAAAACAAGACTTTAGTGGAAGATTTTGATAAAATAGAAATATAAGAAACAATAATAGAGGATAAATAAGATAAAGAGCCACTAAAGAGTGTGAACCTAATGAATATGTAAGGTGAACTACAAAGATAAATAATCAATACAAGACAATATAAGATCACTAAAAAGGATCAATAAGAATTTGTGTGTGTGTGTGTGTGTGTGTGTGTGTGTGTGTGTGTGTGTGTGTGTGTGTGTGTGTGTGTGTGTGTGTGTGTGTGTGTGTGTGTGTGTGTGTGTGTGTGTGTGTGTGTGTGTGTGTGTGTGTGTGTGTGTCTGAGAGAGAGAGAGAGAGAGAGAGAGAGAGAGAGAGAGAGAGAGAGAATGGTAGGAGAAGATGCATAAGAAAATGAGTAAAAGAGGGATAAAATAATAAAAGAATAATTGGAAGACAAATAATAATATTTGTTTGTTCTAGAGTTAAAATTTTCCCACTTTGGGAGTATGATGGAGGAGCATCATTAAATCAATATTAATTTTTGTCTTATAAGTAAAAATTTGGTTTTAAAAGGTCTAAGAGGTCAAGTAGGGTCAATTAAAAAAATGTATACTTTAATTTGGATTAAATTTATTGTTTTTAAGTGTGGAGGTTCATTTTAGGTCCCTTAGGAAGTGTACAAGTCAATAGTCTTGCAGGATTTGGTCTTTAGAGATTCATTTCTAGTTTCTCGTCAAAATGGGAATTCAAAATTTGAATTACTTGTCAAAGGTTTTGAAAGAGTTTAGTATGTTATGAAGGTCTTAATCCTTTTGTAAATGGTATTAAGGGTATAAAAATATGATTTGAATATATTTTAACCTTATAATAAATGTAAATATATCCTAAATCCACTTCAAAAAAATCCAAAGTAAGTTAGTGGTTAAAACAAGCATGTTTTACATGAGTTTCAAAAGTTGTTGAGAGATCCTTAGTGGATAAAACAAGAAGACACCAAGAATAATCATTATGTTAAAAATTTATATTCTTGAAATCATGAAATTAGGGATCAATAAAATCAATAAAGATAATAAAAATATGATTAGAAAAAGAAAGGAAGACAATTTTCTAGGTCTGACGTTGTAATCTATGATACTTATAGAAGTTTATATATATATATATATATATATATATATATATATATATATATATATATATATATATATATATATATATATATATCAGTTAGAAATATGCATTAATGAAAGATAATATGTGTGTGTGTGTGCACATGTGTGCATGTGCATGTGTGTGTGTGTGTGTGTGTCTGTGTGTGTTTGTGTGTGTATACATATATATATATATACATATATATACACACACACACACACACACACACACACATATATATATATATATATATATATGTGTGTGTGTGTGTGTGTGTGTGTGTGTGTGTGTGTGTGTGTGTGTGTGTGTGTGTGTGTGTGTGTGTGTGTGTGTGTGTGTGTGTGTGTGTGTGTGTGTGTGTGTGTGTGTGTGTGTGTGTGTGTGTGTGTGTGTGTGTGTGTGTGTGTGTGTGTCTGTGTGTGTGTGTGTGTAGTATTATTAGACATCCTTGTAATTTTTATTATATTATTTATAAGTTTTTTAATCTAATTTCATGCTTTTATGAAATTTCTTAAGCTTTCAAAAGTTTGAAACAAGGTATTTGATGACACAATCATAAAGAGAGAATGTTTTGTGTAAGTTTCAAGATTGGTCAAGCTTGAAAAAAATTGGTAGGGTAAGATGAGTATATAAAGGTCATAATAAAATTCATATAAGTCTTTTATAATCCATATAATATGATAAATCTCTATTTTATGCTCTTGACCTAGGTGCAGTCCTAAAACCCTAGTTCAAGGTTTTAGTCTACTAAAAATCTTATAACTTCAATTTTAACCCTCAAAAATGGATGCAAATTTCTAAATAGATATAATAATATGTTTATTAATGTTTTTAGGTTATTTAAAGATTTTATCACACCTTTAACTTAATATATTTTCAAAACATACACTACATACTGGTAGGTGAAGGTTTTAAAAGGGTTTAGTCCCACTAAAAGTATAATATCTTGAAAATGGCCAATAGAAAAATTATGAAATTTTGTGAGTAGATTATTATATGTGTCTTTTAAATGATCTAATTATGTTTCAATCCTTTAAAATTTATTAATTTGAATATATATTGGATTGTGCTTTTCAGAATCATAGGTTTATATCTAGTTCAAGGACTTCATTCACCAAAAGTTGAATTTTTTCCAAAATAATCATCAGATCATTATAAAATTTTGTGGAGAGATAAATTATTATGTTTTTTAAGTTTTTTAATTTTTTTTAAGTCTTAAATATCCCTATACAAAAATATATTCATGATTATGTTTTTATGTAGACCTATTTACAAAACCTAAAAGATAGAATTTTGTGATCTTGACAAGGAATGATAGAGGAGGAAGGTTGAAAGTTATATATTGAGTAATAAATAATTATAAAATATGTAATAAATCTAATAAATCATTAATCATTTGATTCTAGACTCATAAAGGTTATAATTCAGCCCAAAGATAAGATTACCTAGTAAGAATGAGACCTAGTCAAGAAGGTGTGTTCTAATTTATTGGAAATGATTCATACAAAAATAAATAAATGGAAGTGAAATAAACTTGATAAAGTATCAACAGTATGAATTTTGAGTCTTGATATATTTTAAGGTTAATCTAAAAGAAGACTATAAGCCTATTGGTATCAAGATAGACCTAGAAAATCTACTTATATAAAAGACCTTGAAGAGGTCTACTTACATCAAATTATGATGCCAAGTAGGCCACATTAATTGTGCCACCTATTACACGGGTAAGGACATGGTTTATTAAATTTGAACTAAATATCTATCAATATTATAACCTACATCTAATATAACCATTAACACCTAGATCTATTATAGCCTTTATCACCTAAACTATATCATGAATAAGGAATGGTTTTACCAAATGAGAAATGACCAAAATTTACGAACACTAGAACCTAGATTTACTATAATGTTTACATTTCATAGTCTATAAATTTATTAAAACATTATAATATAACCAAATATCTATCAATAAATGTAGTTAACTCATAAAACCTCAATGGTGTATCATATATGCATATAAATAATTGGTCTATAACATAAGTTTAATTTAAACACTATTACTTTGTATCATTGAATTGGTGATATGTCAGCCATCGGTAAATGAATTTATTACTAATAAACTTCCATCAGCTGATTCAATGCAATGGCATCAATATGTTACTAACTTAGTTCATTAAACTGATTAAAATGATTGATAAAAAACTGCATTACATATGTAAACAATGTTTTCCTCAAACCATTCATTTCTCTAATTGACAAACTAAGTGTTGTCAAGAGTCAATGAGTTCCAATCATCTTTAGTTTATAGTCTCATCATATACTTGACTTAATACCTTTCAATGCTTGAACCTGCATATTATAGTTCCATACTCAATTATTATCAATATAAAATCTCAAATATGAACAAATATTTCTCATCAAGTTCTTTTTATAACTTTACTCGTCATATCTAGTGAACCTTGATCTATTATGTACTAACTTTTGCATAGTTACACACTATAAATTGTGACATTGATTATAAAACTAGAATCTCAAAATTTGATATTAGAGTAAGAATGTGAGGACCTTAATCATATAATTAAACAATGACATTTGGAACAATGAATACCATCCATATAATAATTTTACATTACTTTCAAAGGGATAATTGAACTGATTCAGATGAAATTTAATATATTTTAAAATGCATTTAGATGTTTAAAAATAAGCATTGTGAAGGTGAAATAAATTTAGAATTTAGGAATTTCACTTACTATGTATGCCCTCACATGATTGTTGCAATATATAGTTTCTATTTATAAATACATTCTACTTTGGATGAGAAATTGTATAGTCTTATCATCTCCCCCTAACTTAAGACCTTGCATGTTCTAGAACTACACATCATTTTTTTATTTATAGATTTAAGGATTCTATGGGTGTAAGTAAACTCTTATGTAAAATATTCCCAACTGTTAATTTTAGTATCAACATTACCTTTGTGTTAGTATATTTCAACCTTTCATATTTTAAAGTTTTTTATGGATTGATCCCCATGTAGGTTCCATGAAGGGATAGGTAGTAATAATAAAGGGAGCTGCATATTATCCTAATCCATTATTTTTTAGCCCAGCTATTATTTTAACAAGGATTTTAGCCCTCTTAAGTCCCAACCTAAGATTATCTAGGGAGATTAATTATTTTTTCTTGGAAGATTCAGGTATACATTCCCGTGTTCTACTACAATATAAATAGGATAAATTGAAGGTGCTTTATTTATACATTTTGAAATCAACTATGCACTTTGTTAAACTTGATATATACTTTGTTGGTGTGAAAATGGTTCTCACCCAAACTAGTTTTTTATGTTCCTTTCACACTTATTCATTTTAAGATTACTTAGGACTTAATAGTGTTCACATATGTTTGGTACATAATTACATGGTTAAATGAGCATGCGTTTAATGCATAATCTAGTCACTCGACTATGAGTAGACCACACCCCACTATGGGTTGTCTACCACTTTGTCCCCACTTTGGCATGTGTACATAGTGTTGACATAACCAATATGAGTTATCTACACCCTCTCTCCTTCATATATGTTTTTCACTCTAGTGGTGCATTTGTAATTATTAATATAGAATGCATAATGTGGAACCATTGATGGCAGTTGAATCAATTCCATTCTATTGCATTTATGTTGCATTATTTTTGCATTCCTTGATAGAATATAGATTATTCTTCAAGTTAATTCTCTAGAATAAGAGTGATTCTATTAGGCATTAGAATCATGTTAGGATATCTTATCTAAATCTTACATACATCTCTTTTAGCTTAGGCATATGGGCATGATGTCTAAAATATGCAATAAAATGGTTTGGAGCTAGATACTCGTGCCTCATCATGAGGATTATACTTGCCTCTTAAACATAAAATTATTTAATATTATCATCCCATTATTATTGATTATAAAATAATGAAATTTAATATTTGATTTTAGCTTCTCCCAAAAAAATATTCACCAGGATTTTTTTGATGTGGCCAAGGAAGAATTTATGAAAAAATAATTCACGAAGTGAATTTTTGTAGTTGAGTATTTATAATAATATATGCCTCCATGAATTATTTTATATCATCAAATTAATGTGGATACCTACATGATATCCTGAATATATTCCATTTGAGGAATTATTTTGTTAAAAATAGAGCATAGAAATGGGAAGACATTCTACATGAAATGTGAGCTTCCCCAATTTCATAGGTTGTATTCAATATTCCTTCCAACACTTAATTTTATTATTTTATTTTCTTAATATCCTCCTTCAAGTTTTTATTTTGTCCTTACACATTTATCAATGCATAAAATATGTTTATCCATGCTTGCAATCCTTTTTTCACTACTACTTATCAAAATATAAAATTAGTTTGCACCATCTTATCCTTATTATTTTAAGTTATAATATTTTTTTGTTTTGCATTTTATAACTCTTTAATTATTGTTATTTCCTCAATAATATCATAGTGAAATACAAAAATGGAATTATAATAATTTTATGTTACCCTTTTATTGGTAGCCTCATTTTCTCTAAGAGTATCTTTTAAATATTTTATGTTATGTTAGTTTTCTTGAGAAGACACTAATGAATCTTACCTAGTATTTTCTAATTTTTCATTAAGATAATTATTTTTTCCTCATATACAAGAGATTTTAATTTTCCTCACTTAAGTTATTTTTTGATTGAGATGAGACTATTATCCCTTCCTTAGAGGAGTTGTTTTAAAGAGTCTATTTACTATTGTTTCATTTTTACAAAAAAATTAGCTTTAGATAAATCTCCTACCTAAATTGTTTGTGTCATGAAATTTGTTGGTTTGCCCTTCCTCTTCTATCTTCGTGGGTGATTTTAATTTATCAACTATGCCACTCTATTCTAGCTAAGTGAATTTAGGTGGTTCATTCTCCTCATATAAGTCTTATTAATTAGAACTTATGGGTGAATTATCCATTAAGGTATCATAGATTTGATGCATGGTATGAATAATATCTTCTACCATACATTCTTCCTCCAAGTCCTTGAAGTGATGAGAGGATGTCATTTATTATTATTTTATTTCTCCAAAGGAGAAGGGTTTATGTATTTTGTGTATGTTTATTTTCCATTTCCAATTTTATATAGTGATAATCAAGTATCTTTGGGCTTATGGCTCTAGCTCTAGACTGCAACTCTAGTCTAGGTTTTATTTTAGGTCTACTAGACTCTAGAGTTATTTTTATCTATAACCTCCTCATAACCATTATTTCTAAGACTAAGAATTGTGAAATAGGTTAGCATTTTTAGGAACACTCCTGCTTATGCTCCTTTTCTAAAAAATTGTGTCATTTTTCTTCCATATGTGGCTTCTTAAATAAATGATGTTTGCAAATCAATTGAACTACTCCATGATTATTAAGAGAATCTAATCCTTGTCTAAATTTATTGTCCATAGTTTATTGAGAATAATTTATAGAACTAGGAAAAATAACCTTGTATTCATTATGTTCCATCCCATATCTAAGATGGTTCATCATTTTCATTTTGGGACCTAAAATAATTACTAGTTGAGCATGACATATAAAATATTTCATTATCCATATAAGTACTAATCACCATGGATCTGGAATACTATCTCTAAAAATTCATTTAATTTTATAAGATGACCTAAAAAACATTGAGCATCATTTATTTCAATATTCATAGTATAAGGTGAAATGGTTTATGACATAAAAATTGGCATTGCATAACCTATTACCATGTTCATGCACATGAAACCCTTAATCAAGTTAATTACACCTAGAAGATTCTACAAGGAATATTATTACCCTAAGGATATCCTCATGAAATTTGAGGTGTATCGATATGCAATCTATAAAAATATATCTAAAATAACATGGTAGCAGACACCTTCCCAATAGGACCACCTAAGTGTACTTATCCTACTTAAGTGTTAGACATCCATAAAAACCTACTATAGGCTAGGGTAGTCAACTTTCCCTTATTTGAGCTTGGGCTAGCTAAGTTAATTATATAGGTTATCAATATTATTCAAATAGGAATTTACACTAAGTTAGGTTCATAAATTTTGTTCTATCTAATTCAAGTAATGGTACTAGTTTGAATAAATTTTAGAATTTGGACTACGATTATTCATTTTTAAGACAAAAATGAATATTCATGTACTTGATACATGTGAAGGATATAAATGGTACTACCTATAATTTTAGATCATTGTACCATGATCTATGGTTATAGGGTCATCATACCTCATATCTTCACTTTAAAAAATAATTATCATTTTAAAAAATTACTTTAAAATTCTTGTAACGATAAAATTGTTTATAATAAGATATGATATTATTAACTCATAGTGACATCATGATATCACTAGACCATGTCTTAAATATTATTCTAGAGATTCATGTTTCTCTAGTATTATTTATGTGTCACTTGATCAATATTTTTAGAGACTAACAATTTATGCCACTTTATTTTAAATTGTAAATCTATAACACAATAACTTCTAAAATCTATTCTTTTAGGAGCATTAATACTAATTATATTCAATAATAATTACCATGACATAATAAAAATGCTAATAGGTATATTTAATCAACTTAAACATGATTTACTATATCCAATATCTTGATAAAAAGTGTACTTAATGAAGACAAATTGTTTGTCATTGTTTCATGCTATGCATATTGATAATCAACTCTTAATAGACTTTAGTTGTGAATAAAAAGTGTATGAACTAGAATTAGGAATAATAGTTACCAATATTTAAATTAATTTCAAATGGCCTTTGTACAACCAATAAAGTAAAGTAACTATTTTAACCAAGTTACCTATTGAGAGAGTAATGGAATAATCATGTCATTGTGACCAAAGAAAAGAAATATTATTTGTAAATATTTTAACTTAGATTCATTAGTGAATAAAAATAAATTATATAGAGTTATGAAAATGAAACATAATTAATTTCACTTATAAGGATTCTAAAAATTTTAGTAATAAGCCTATTATGTCTACAAATTTGAATTATCTTTGTTCCCAATGCTAATAGTTTAAGCATAAGGATGAATTTAAACATAACTTGTAAGAAATAACTCCTTGATAATTTTTTTACTCATCTCATTGCCTTAGTCTATATATATTCTTTTAATTTTATATCATTAGTTACAAAATAAAGGATCATCTGCCTAAATAAATATGCAAGCCAAGTATGATGGCAAAATTTATTGTACAAGTAGAGTAATAACTATTAATGAAATTGGAACTAAGTGTCATATCATCTTAAATCAATGCACATGTAGGTATTCTTTTTATAATCAACAATTAAAGTGAACCATTTAAATTTCAGCAAGGTAAATGCAGTTATAGACCATTTTACCATAACATAATGCCAAATAATGACTAATTAAGCAAGAATAGTTATGATTTTTAGTAAGGTACATATTTCAATTACTTATAATATACATTTATTTAAATTACTCTAAAATTCAATTTCTTATATAATAGAGATGATACAAGTTTAACTAAGCATTTATACTAACCAAGATGAACATCTAGGTTCAACATCTAATAAAAAATTTCATGGTGAATAATCACTAATCTTTATGACATAATCCAATGAATTTAAATATAATGCTACAAATAAAATAAATTTATTAATCTATATATTAAATAAATATGATAGTATTAGATCAATATAACTTATTTCATACAACTAAATGAAAGAGACATAATCCTACAAGTGAAAGTAAAACTTCCAAACTAAAGATTTCATAAGGTAAATAAAATATGTTAGAATATTTAAGTAATGAAATTGAAATGTAGAATTTTAGTGATTGATTTCATATGATACAACACAATGAAGGAAACATTAACCTACAATAGTAATCAATGATTCCAATCAAAATATTAAACAAGTCATTTTACAAAGCATGTTGCATCACTATATCAACAATGGATATAAAGTACAACAATAAATTATTTGATTAAAAATCATTTATATAATTCACATAATCCATCCTATGATCCCCCCAATTCCCTTACCACCCCCAACCATCACTTAGGAGGTAGAGTCTAGATTTTGGGACTTTGGGATTGTAGGGAAGGATAATATAGGAATGAATCATTTAACTTGTAGTAATATAATTGTGAAAATTTCACTTTGAAATTTAAAATATAGACATTCATAAATAACCTTGGAAACCCTAGTATCCATTTTAAGTATTATCAAAATTCAAATACTCATCTAGTTGATCTCATTTTCCTTCATCACTTGTTCTAGGTAACCAAAACAAATAGAATAATAGAACTTTTGTTTAAATTAAATGTAGTCATAAAATGAGGAATAAAATTATATCCATCACTAAGATTTTAAAAACCCCACATATTTATTTCTATTTGATCAAAACTTGTTATTTAATCACTTGCATCAATGTGCCCTTATGCCAAATTTTCCAAGTTTGATCATCAAGGAGTTGGTTCAAATTTTATATCAGGTAAAGCATAAAATTTGGTAAGTAATATGATTAAAGTAAATTAATTTATTAACCCAAGGTATAATAGATAAATTATTTAAATTGTTTCCTCATGAAAAGACATTAAAATAAGCCTAAATTCTAAACACCCTCAAACGCCAAAAATAATTTATTCATCAAAACTGTAAAAAAATTATACATGGATTTTACCAGAATAATAATTCTCCAAAATCAACCTACAAGGACAAAAATCTAGGCAACAACTAAACTCACAAAATGGCTAAATAAAAGGCCAAATTTTCTAATTGGGGATTTAAATAGGTTACTATCTTTAGTAGGGTAACCAAGATAAAAACTAAAATGATTAAAAATGACTCAGCCATCACTATTATGCAAGATTTAGGACTGAAACAATTAATTTTTAAAAACCTCAAAATCTGAAACTATATATTTTTTGTAACCCATTGAGGGAGTAATGATTTTTTTTTCAAAACAAAGCCATTTCAAACCATTTCATGTTCATCAAGAAGTATTATGACTTCCTTATGAACTTGTACGTAAATTTTTTATTGTAAAATTACTTTCCTTCTAATCTAGAAATGGACATTAAGGCTTTACATGAGAGAGAGAAAAAATTATAGCACTTACTTGTTTCCCAATAAGCCAATGGAAAATAAAATATATTTTTTGGTGTTTACTTCCTTTAACCATGCCTACCTTTTTCTAGTCATGGCTTAAGTAGATCAGTTTTCTCTCCATGGTAGGGAAATCATGCCTCAAGTCTCATCTAGGCTACCACAATGCTCCCTAGGGTTTCATTTCTTTTCCCTCCCTTCTCTACGCCTCCCTCTCACTCCTCCTTCTCTAACTAACCCATAAACCAATAAATTGAAGTAACTTTGGGGGTCAAGCTAAGGTCCTCCCAAGTCACCCAAGTCATTAATGCAAAAATATAATTTTCACAAGGATCAAAAAATTTTCAATGATATGTTTTGATTTGGGACAAAGTCCCACAAATCTACTTAGGTCATCATAGAAATTTTTAAAAATTTTTAAATAATAACATTATTACCATTTCAAATTAGGAGAAAATACACTAGGGTATATTTTGATAGGATCTTGGAGGGGTAGAGTGGTGATATAGGGGGTTAGAATCAATGCCAAGGTACACCCAAGAAAGCAACAATAATGATTTAATAATATAAAAATAAAGACAAAACCAAATTCAGCCAAGACACATGAAGTCACAACATCAAATAAGATAAACAAGGAGTAAATTTTGCTTAGGATCATACAAGATTATAAAAATCAGTCATTGGTAAAAATATTGAAACAACCACCATAGTGATAAAAAAATAACATATCAAAAATTATGTATACAAGCAACATAAATAATCCCACAAATCATTAAAATTGACAAGTGAAGACAAGTAGAATATATGACAGATAAGTTAAAAAGATGATCAAGAATAAAGAATATAAAATGATGGACTACTACAAGTCTTTGGCTCAATATATTTCTACTTTTTACTTTTGTCATTTTCCTTTATTCCTTATCCCCTGACTATTGGAATCCACCACTAATCTAGCTCATTTCACTTGTACCTACACCCATAAATAGAATCAACAATACATATAATATATAATCATTTGCAAATCTAAAGTAAATAGTATCATGCAAAAACTTGAATATTATGACCAAATAACTCATATACAAAATAAAATCTAGCTATAGCATTATGTCCATCATCCAAAAATATTAAAATAATAGTTCCAAATAGTGTTGAATAATGTGAAAGTATGTTGAAACTAGGTATAATAGTATATAAATAAAATATGTATGTGGGATTATAACATCCTCCTCCCCATAAAGAGGAGTCATCTTAATGATAAATTAAAACAACCAGGCATAGTGTTGCTTAAATAGTTGTGTATCCTCTCAAGTGATATTTCTAGTGCTTAGTGGGTTCCATTATATCAAAACTTTCTAGATTTCTTGATTTATTAAGTTAATGTTGTAATGACCTAGGCTTTTCATTAGTTCCAGTTTCATCTTTCTTCTTATGTAACCTAAAAAATTTTCCAATCTAACACATAAAATGGATCAAGTACATATTTTCTTAGTAATGTAATATGGAACACATCATGGATTATTGATAGAGGTAAAGCTAGCCAGTACACAACAAGGCTGATTTTGTCCAAGATGTTGAATGGGCCAACAAATCAAGGAAATAACTTGGATATTTTCTCAAAATTCATGGAATTATTCTATAGAATTACATGAAAAAAAATCCTCTCACCAACAACAAATTCATGAGGTGTTCTCTTTAAATCAACATAACTCTTTTTGTGATCAAAATCAGCCTTTAGGTTTTTATGTATTATGGTCATTTGTTCATCATATTCCAACAACAATTTTGGACTAGAAATGGCCTAGTTTTCTAGGTTGTCCCAGTGAGGTGGAGTTCTATATTTTTTGTCCATACATGGCTTCAAAAGGAGCCATTTTAATTGAAGAATGATAATATTTGTTATAGGCAAACTCAAATAAGTGGAGATAATTCTCCCACTTGGTTTGTTGATATATAACATACATGTGCAACATGTCTTTGACTACTTAGTTTAGTCTTTCAATTTGCCCATCTATTTCTAGGTGGTATGAAGAACTAAAATTTAGTCGAGTGCCAAACATTGTGGTCAATATTCACTAAAAACTTCTTGTGAAAAATTTATCTCTATCAAAGATAATGACTTTTTTCATACCATGCAATCAAACCATTTCTTTTACAAATCATTCAATAAAAATAGCAGATCATTAGTCAAATTTCTAGCAATAAAGTGTCTGACTTTGGTTTTTTATCAATTATTACCAATATAATGTCATGCCACCTACCAAATGTAGGAAATACTAGAATAAAATAAAGTGAAACCACTACCCATTTATCTTTTGGTATGTAATGTGGGTAAACCCCTAGGATGGTAATGTTTATCCTTCACATGCTAACATTCTAAATGCTTTACTAAAAAATTAGCATCTTTCTTTAGACCAGGCCAAAAATAGAGCCTTTGCAGCTCATGAATCATTTTAGTGACCCTTTGATGGGTGAAATGGGATTTTTTATGCACTTTATATAGTAAAATATTATGTAATACACCCTTTTTAGGTATAAAATTTCTATTTTGATGATTTACAAGGCCATCTGATTCAATAAAAAAAATCAGCAAATCTTTTTTCTAAAGGCTCATTAGCTAATATTGTACTTAATTATTCATAGTAATTATCAAAAAACTATTTTTTTAAGATAATGTTCCTAAAATTTACTTGAAAAATAGATAAGGGAACAAGGTATGTATGCCTTTTAGGTGCATCAGCCATGTGATTTCCCTTGCCTTTTACATAAATGATTTCCATGTCAAAATTATAGATAAATTCTAGCCATATACGTTGGTGAGCATTTGATTCATATTATGAGAAAATATTTTCTAAGTTATGGTGATTAGATTTTACCTTAAAATGTTTTCCTGGTAAAATTTATTTCACTATTTTAATGCATGCACTATGGTAACAAGTTTTAAATCATGTGTGGGATAGTTCTTTTCATCTTCCTTAAGCTTATGAGATTTATAGGCCACCACTTTACCCTCTTGGGTCAATATGCCACTAAATCCTTCTTTATATGTGTTATCCCATTCCTCAAATTGATCATTTGGATTAGGTATGATCAAATAAGGGTTCTTGTTAAACCTCCTTGATCTTACTAAAAATCTCTTCACACTGAGGTGTCCATGCAAATTTTATACCCTTGTGTTATAAGGATGTGATTGGGTTGGATAGGAGATAAATTATCCACACTTTGCTAATAATAGTCATCCAAACCCATAAAACTATGTAATTTATGTATGTTAGATAGATCAAGCCACTCTTGAATGGTTTATATTTTTTTGGGGTCCACTGGTATGCCTTTCTTGGAAATCACATGTCCCAAGTAATGTATTTATCATTGGTAGAAGGCACATTTGTAAAACTTACCAAACAACTTATGTTGCCTCAATATTTGAAAAAATACCTTAAATGTTGATCATGTTCAACTTCATTCTTTCAGTAGATGATGATGTCATCCAAGAAAACTAGCAAAAATTTGTCCAAGAAGTCCCTAAAAATACTATGATTCATGAATGTCATAGGTTCAATGGTAAGGCCAAATAGTATAATGGTGAACTCATAGTGGCCATATCAAATTTTTAATGTAATTTTATATATATCTTCCTCTTTGATCCTAAAATGATGGTAACCAAACCTCAGATCAATTTTTGAAAATACTAGGGAATCCTTCATCTAATCAAATAAATCATCGATCTAGGGTAGTGGGTAACAATTTTTTATTGTCACATTTTTGAGTATGAGATAATCAATACGCAACCTTAAAGTGTCATCTTTCTTTCTTAGAAATACCACTGAATCACCCTAAGGTGACACGCTTGCTCAAATGCTTTTGTTGTCCAAAAGTTATTATAGTTAGACTTTCAAATCTTGTAAATATACCACATTTATTTGATAAGGATATTTCAATGTAGGGGAATCCCATAGAATAATCTTAATTGAGAAGTAAAATTCTTGTTTTGGTGGCAAACTAGGTAAATTTTCAATGAAAACATCCACAAATTCTCATAAGATAAGAAAATTAGTACAAGATGGTTCTCCCTTATTGGGAAGTTTTTGTAGTTGGACTGCATAGAACTTACATCCTTTTAAGATATCCTTCTTTAATTACAAGGTTGAAAGCATTTTTTTGAATTTTTGGACCTTGAATACCTTGGATTTTAACAAGTTTATCATTCTCATCAATGTATTTCATCATTTTTAAAGATTAATCAAGTGTTGCATGGTGTTTCTATAGCCAATATATGCCTAATATAATGTCATAAGACCCTAAGGGTGTTAAAAATAGATTTACCCTTGTCTTTAAGGGGCCCATATAAATTTTATTTTACTCTAACCATTCTTGGATAGGTACCCTCTTATCAATATTAAACTCAACTACCCATCCTTCTCTCAATGGATTAGATTTCATGCATTTATTCACTATAGAAGGTGAAATAAAGTTTTTTGTAGCACCTAATTTTATAATCATAATTATTGAGATGGGAGGGGGGTGAATAAATCTTAAAATTTTTTCAATAAATTACATCCACTCATCTATTAACTATGAAAGCAACATAATGATCTAGCAATGCATTAAGAACCAATCACATGAGCATGAAATAAGATAACACATCACATATGTGGAAAACCCTCATGGGGGATAAAACCCACTTAAACAAATCTTGAAAAAAATGAATTATAATATAATGTATCAAATTTATTTGAGAACCAACCCAACATAGAGCACCAACCCCAAAGTTATCAATTACCCACTTGACTTTAGCAAGCACCTACTTTCTAGGAGGCTACAACCCCCTATGAGTAAGCACCAACTCAGTCAAAAGACACTTCTACAAGCACCAATATTAAAGGTATATCCAACTCCCTCTTGACCTATCACCAACTCAATCAAGACCAATTTTTCAAAATCCAACCTACAAGGAAGCTTCAACTCCCTCTTTGACCAAACACCAACTCATTTAATCACACTTATCTCTTCTACTCTTCCACTCAATGCTCTATCTAATCTATCCATTTTCATACATTAAGAACACATATTTGATGCAACTCTGATAGCCTCTCAATAATCAATGATAAATTATTCAACTCTACTCCACTTGATCTTTCTCAATACTACCTCTAGGCTTCTTTGCTCAACTAGCCCTCATCAAGATTGAATAGGTCATATGACCTTAATTTTAAACTACATAACACCTATATTATTTTCATGAAATTATTATCTTCTCTCTCTTAAGGGTTTAAAACATGTTTCCCAATTCGTTTATGCTCATTTATTTATCAATCCATTCTCTTACTCTAAGCTTATTCAAATAGGCCTAAAATGCCTTCTCTATATTCTCATCTCTTGTTCATATACCACTTGATCAACCACACACACTTAACCTCTTAGGTTGGAACTATAATATGTATTAGGACATATCATAAGCATGATTCAAATGAACTTCAATTTATTTTTTTTCTATCATAACTCTATTAGACCTCATTTCACTTTTAGGTCTCATGGAGACCTAATTGCATTAGGCCTTCTTATCAAAACGTTACCATCTAATCTATTAGAGAGTATTAAACATTTATACATGGTAAAATTATTTCAAACAACATCCTAAAAGACCTTAGTCAACATCCTTTGAGCTCCATAACACCTTTTAAGTTCAACTACTTCATGAAACCCCACAATAGTACTCAGACCTAATATGCTTGTGTACACCAAAATGTCTATCTTTTAATATTGAAGATCAAACACACTTAATCCATTCAAATATTATCAAAAAAATATATAAATAGAATATATATAAAGTAAGCATAATGGAGTCACTCCTTTCCATAGGGATCTTAAAACTTTATGAACTTAGGAGATTCTTAGATCTGCTCAGCTATCTTACAATCATGAGACTGATAGTCCCTCCTTAGAATCCAATTAGACTTGATTAAAGAATTTGACTCATACACCTTTTCATCCTTCTTCTTTTCTTTGACTACCTTGTTAATACATGCAGATAATAAGTTATCTTGACATTCCTTCAATTTTGATCCTTTCTCTATCTTAGCAAATAATCCATCTTAACTATTAGGCTCAATATGATCATTCTTGACTTTTTTTGACTTCCATACAAATTTTTGACCCTTATCATGCACTCTAGGATCTCCATATACCTTTTTAAGTTTTGAGGGCCTTCTAAATCCATTAGTTAAAAATATTGTAATATGTCCCATATTATGACAACTGTAGTAAACAACATTTCTATACTTACCTCTTGACTGATCACTCTTTTTCCCATGTTCCCATGATAACTAATTCCTTAATACCAGTCTATAATCAATTGATTTATGACCAAAGTTATGATAATTAAAATAATAACTATTGAACAAATTGAAATGCCTCATTACATTAGGCTATCTGATTGGTCTCTTCATGTTGGCTTTCATGATGGTATTCTTGACTTGCTAATGATCACTTTGAGTCTTAGATTTTAGAGTTTTGTATAGGTATTTGAGGTTTGACTCTCCATGTTCTCCTTTTGGTCTTACTTTAACCCAAGACCTATTTTATCATGTGGAGGCTTTTGAATACTCAAAATATCACCAAGAACTTTAGTTCTCTTTTAAAATATCTAATGTGTCTTCAACTTGACAGTTCCCTGATCTAATTCTACCTTCAAAGAATGCATTTATATTCTAAACTTGATGCATTCTTCATCCTTGGTCTTAATACTTGTAGTGACAATTTTAATCTAAGTTTAAAATTGTTTGATGGTCTCGTAATGTTCTTTAGTTTTATTTCTTAGTCTTTCTTCAAAGATATTGATTTGATTCTCATGACTCTTAACCAATGATCTTAGTTTCTAATTTTTTTTCTTTGAAACTTCAAATTCTCTAGAGCACTCACCAATTCTACCTCAAGGTTAATTTCAACCTCTTATTCATCTATTCTTCATCATCCATAAGACTTTCCCATTTTGATTAACCCTCATAGTTTATTTCTATATACATGAATAATATTTCATTGTTATCATGCTCATTAATATCATCATAACTATCATTTGTACTTATGTCACTTACATTAGATGAGCTATTATCTTATTTAGTATAGAAGCATCTCTTGTTCTTGAATGATCCTTTCTTTCCTTCATACTTCATGAAATATTTCCTGATTTTATTAGGATTATATACCTTCTTATCATCACCATGATGTTCATCATGTTATTCATCAAGCTCATTTTTATCCCTATTAGGACATTTAGAGGCAAAGTGACCAATCTCACCATAGTAAAATCATTTAAATGGCAAATTTCCCTTATACTTTCTTGAACCTCTCCCTAATTTTATGATAAACATGGATTTTATCTTGTCATCATCAATGTTTTATTAAAAATCATCCTTGGACTTCTTACCTTGTGACTTATTCTCAACTTTATATGCAACTTCCTTCTTGTAAGGTATTCCATCACTTCTTCTCATTTCATAAGTAGTCAAGATGCCATGAAGCTCATCCATATATATAGACACTTTTGAATTAAACTTAGAATTCAAGGATATTAGTACCTTTTATAATATTATTTATTATTTTAACTTCTATCTTATACTTATAATGACATTTACCACTTCATCTACTCTCAATAGATAAGATGCAATGTTTTCACCCTCCTTCATTCTCAAACTTTCAAACTACCTTCAGTGAGTCTACAACATTGCCAACTTAACTTTGGTGTATCCTTCATAGATAGCTTACACCTTTTCCAAAATCCATTTGGCTATATCATAATGCATGACCTTAACAAATTCTTCTTCTAAAATACCACATAGTATGGCATTCATTACCTTAGAGTTGTTCTCACATGTCTTCTTGCCTGTTGCATCAATTGATGGTGTAGAAGGTGGACTGACTCCATAAATAATAGGTTGACATATAGCATAACCTAAATACATTATATAGATATTCATTATAATGATCCAAAATTCATAGTTATTCCTATTGAAGAGAGGAGCTTTATTTGTTAATAAACTTCCTTGTGCTTGATGACTAGACATACTTGTGCTTTTAGGATCCCCTTTAAGTTGTTAGGCCTAATTGAAAGTACCAAGCTCTGATACCAATTGAAGAAAATTTATTGATCATTATGGTGAATAAATCTTCAAAATATTTTAATAAATTTCATCCACTCATCTATGAACTATGAAATAACACATTGATTTAGCAATGCATAAAGAACCAATCCCATGAGTATGAAACAAGATAACACATCACATATATGGGAAACCATCATGGGGGATTAAAAAGACTAAAAAAATATTATAAAAACTATCATATAATAAAATGTATCAAATTTATTTGAGCACCAACCTAATATGAAGTACCAACCCCAAATTTATCAAGCACTTGCTTGACTTTAGCAAGCACCTAATTGTTAAGAGGATAAAACCCCCTATGAATAAGCACTAACTAAGTCAAAAGACACTTTTGAAAGAAAAAAATAGTAATTTGTCTCCAAATAATTATTTAACAATAACCAAATCAATCAATACCAATTATTCAAGTTCCAAACCATAAGGAAGCTTCAACTCCCTCTTTGACCAAGCACCAACTTAGTTAATCACACTTCTTTCTTCTACTCTTCTACTTAGCTATCTATATTCTCTATCTAATATCATACATAAATAATGAATATATGATAAAACTCTAATATCCTCTCAATAATAAATGATAAATCCTTCAAATTTTCTCCACTTGGTCTTTCCCAATACTACATCTAGGCTTCTTCACTCAACTAGCTCTCATCAAGACTGAATAGGTCACATGAACTTGATCTTCAAATGTAGAACACCTATATGATTTTCATCAAATAATTATATTATATATTATAATGGTTTATAAAATGTTTCCCAACCTCATTAGGGTCATTTATTTATCAATCCATTTGCCTAATCTAAGATTATTCAAATAGGTATAAAATGCCTTGTATATATACTCATCTCTTGTTCATAGACCACTTGGTTAGTCACACACTCTTAACCTCTTAGGTTAGAGATATAATAGGTATTATTAAATATCATAAACATTATTAAAATGAAATTAAAGTTCATTTTGGTCTGTCATAAATCTATTAGACCTCATTTTACTTTTAGGTCTCATGGAGACCTAATTGCATTAGGCCTTCTTTATCAACATGTTACCATCTAATATCTTAGAGCGTATTAAAAATCTATGAATAGCACAATACTTTCAAAAAACATATAAAAATACCTTATCAAATATCCTCTAAACTAAATAATACCTTTTAGTTTCAACTACTTCATGAAACCCCTCAATAGTAATTAGCCCTATTAGGCTTATGTATAGCAAAAATTATATCTTTCAATAATAAAGCTCAAACACACTTAAACCACTAATATATATATATATATATATATATATATATATATATATATATATATATATAATTTATATGACCTTATATTCATTAACAAATTCATTATACACTTTTAATCAAATCTTAAGGCTTCAAGATCACCTCCGTAACTTACTCAAAATTGTCAATTTTCCTCAAAGACCAGTCATGGTGACTTGTAACTCCAAAACCTATGTAGATAATTTAAATGAATATTTATGAATGTAAATTTTTATTAAGATCCTTATTACATCATAAAATGTAAAAATAATATGTTATAATGACAAATATTGGCCTTATAGACCAATTTCTTGACCACATGTTTCACAGTCTTATCTGAACTAGACTAGTCATTTTTTGAGTAACTTTTTCACCACACACATGACCTCCAAATATTATTAAAAAAATTAAAATGTCTTAAAATTCATAAAAAACATATCCATGAACTTATTTTCATCATTCTATCATGAGAACACACTCCAATTCATCTTCTTACTACTGCCTAGATTTTTCACTATTTTCTTCATTAGGCCTATTAATGACTGACTAACTTGGAAGACAAGTTTAACACATTATATGGGTGGAAAATATCCATAAGAATTAATGGTAATGTATTATTATTATATATCTCCTTATTTAATCCATTTTAGTTTCTTGTCCAATGAAATTTTTGACTTCTATAGTAAATTCTTTACAAACAAGCCTATATCTGCACATTTTCCCTCCCATCTAACTAACCACCACCACCTAGAGGTACCTGGGAGAATTGAATACATTCTCCAATAGTTTTTATAATATTTTTATACAATTATGTAATTTTTTGAATAATATATTTCACATTGGGTCCTTATTAGGGTTTTATGGAGGTTTAACACAAGTTTTGGTGTTAACAATCATTTATAAAGGACTATCCCTTAATACAAAACCAATGCCTAAAGATCTAAGATAGGATCATTCCAAATCTCTCCTTAATATATTATGTTCCTGTTCATAGGTTATGTATTCCAAAAACACTTGAAATTCCTTTGCAGGTTTGCATACCTTCATTTTATGCACTCGAGAGACCTAAAAACCACTTTTCATGCCTATTCCTACAAACCATGACCTCATACTTCATGATCACTCCTAAAAAAACTTTAATTACTTATATTAATTATATCATTCACAAATTCACCTTCACATCTGATCCTCATGTCCCATTAGGCTAGGCAAGGCTAAAGAATAGTCTAAGAGTAAACTAAGACTAAAGGACCTACCTTTAAAGACTCACTTTGAAACACTTCTAAGTGTATCCATAACCTCTCACATGTCTGAGTTCACTCATCTCATCATGTCACAAACTCATACCTTTAACATGCCATGAATAGGCTCAAGATTCCAGTGTACTTGACACCTTAACATGTACCTTCATGCAACCATAAGACATTAGTTGACTTCAAATTATCTCTTGCCTTCAAATTATATCTTACCTTCAAATGCATCTTTTCACATGGATCATCTTGAAACTCTTCATGTCATGACTATGCCATACTATGTGCATACATTCCTCTACACATACCTCTTTAAATCAAGATATCAATGACTTGTGTAGACCTCTTCATATACTATGCTTCCTATGAAAGCATTATTTATCTTCAATTAATATTATCTCTTATGTGCCTTGACATATCACATACTACCATCTATATTTATTTACCTTTGACATCAATTAATATCAACCTTGACACTAATAACCTTTGATAACATCATGCTATCAACTGAGAACATAATTTTAATAGGCTACTCAAATCCATAATACTCACTCATTGATCAATACTCCTTTTATGTCACTACCATGTTCAAGCACTTGACAGACCTTTGACATCAATGATCATTATAGTTTTACATGTACCCTTTTGAAATCAATGACAACAATAATCTAACACCTAAATCAATTAAAAAATCTACAAAATTTCCAACAAGATTACCTCTAATCTCAATTAGAGTGGCCTGAAAATAAGCTTTCTAATTATCTATTGTATCATATACTCTATGGTCTATCATCTATCTCAATTTCAATTTTGGACAGTCCTTGTGGTAGTGGTTATCACCACATTCCCATCATTCCACTTTCCTATGTGGGGCTACCAAAATAATGTTTTCCTCTATGGCTAGTCCATGTTGGCTATTTTGGTATTCATCCTTCCTAAAAGACCCATTTTTAGAGTTGCCTTGGGCTTTAAAATTCTTATTTTAACCTTAGAATTTATTGAAAATTTTTTTACTTATGACTCTAGTCTGATTTCTTAAACCTTTTAGATGGGGGAGGTGGGTTTATAGCCTTTGGCTACTAGCTTTTCATCTTGAAATCTTGTCTCATTTTTTCCTGAGACTTTTCTTTATATTCTACCCTATGGTTAGATTTTATAGTAGCTACCAATGTCTTTGGATTAGTCATATTGACGCCATGCATCAATATTTATTTTAGTCCTAAATTTAACATGGTGATCTTTTTCTCTTCATCATGCATGTAGTCCACATGACATATTAGATTCAAAAACTTATTTTCATATTTTAGGATAGACATATTTTCTTTCTTAAACAGCTAAAAATCTATTATTTTCTACTCTTTTAAGTTTGCACTTAAGTACCTTTTCCTAAAATGGTTCTCAAAAATTGGCCAAGTGAGGGTCATCAACTAATATCCCTCAAAGGCATAGAGATGGTTCCACCATAGGTAAGTAGAAAAAGTTAACTAATATACATAGACCATTACCTTCACATTAGATGGCATGCCATGAAGGTTAAATTATTTTTTTAGATTGACGAGCCATGCATCAACCACATCTTCTGATTCCTCACATAAGAAGGTAGGTGGGGGAATTTTTTTAATTTATTTAATGATGGGTTATACTATCCTTATAGGCACTTCCTAAATTTTTTGCTCCCCCATTTGTCCATCTCCCAATCGAGAGACTTCTTCCTGAGGAGAACACTCAAGACTATTTATCCTCTAATCTGTTATAAGTATAAGCCACTAAGAGGGGGGTGAATCAAAGGTGTAAAATAATCTAATTCAATTTAAAAACCATTTAAACACTTAAGCATTAAATACAACCATTCATGAAGTATTAAAGATATTTATAGCAATGAATGAATAGATAATGCAATATTACACACATAATATAAGATCTATGTGGGAAACCCTCTTGGGGGATAAAACCCACTAAACCATACAAGATAGACTATAGTCTTATAAATACAAGATTCAACATTTATACTAGAATCAACTAATCAAGGAGCACCCACCCCTTAATTTATTCAATCACCCACTTGACCTTTAGCTAGCTCCAACTAGCAAAGAGGCTATCACCCCTTAGAAAACTAAAGACTAACTCAAATACCTCTAATCTAATCTCCACCTCTAATCTAATGTCAAATATACCTGATGATGGACTCCTTTTACTTGCTCTCTTTCCCCTCTACACTCTCAAAAACTTGCACACACAAGCAATCCATCTAAAACCACCTTTTGGATCACTCTACACTTCTCAGCAACATTTATGTCATAATCTCAATAATATAACCAAATGGTCATACAATATACCAGACTTGAATCTACCTCTCAAATCAACCACCAAGATTACATAGACATTATCTATCCTTTGTTCACTCTTAAGGCATCCAAAACATCCTTTTGGATCACTCTAGACCTCTTTGCTTAGTCTCAATCTTCAAACCTATAAGATGATGGTTTTGACATCAAAAATATTACCTATAGGTCATACACATAGTCATAAACCTACACTACTCTACAGACCATCCATTGGGCACCCACCCTTTCTTCTTTCCTTAAATCTACAACTGTCACATACACCTCTTATTCTAAGTCTTGAAATCATCACCTTTGATTTCACCATTTATATATCCTTCATGAATATCATGTTCAAAACCTTTCATTTCAACCACAACACATGCCTTCACTCTTAAGTCATCTACATGGGTCACCTTTAAGCAGTACCCTCTTTCAAATATGCCTGTGTCATTTTAAGTCCTATAGAGAACCATTCACCTCTTTGACACTTCTTAAATCAAACTTAGAACACATGAATACTTTAAAAATGCATATACCCATGCCAAATGATCTATAGCTCCACCTTAAGTGAAAACATCCATCACAATAGCATAATTAGTCCAAACATCATTTTGTATATATGATCACCAAGAACAAACACATAGTCAAATTCTAAGCCTTTTATCACACATAATATAGAATATAAAAACCTCAATAATCTACATCAATGGTCCTCATAAAGTTTAAAACACACTCTAACACTTAGTTCATCTTAAAATAATGAAATACCATCAAGAACAACTCCAATTACCCTTATGGGGTTACTTGTAAATCATGAACACATACACATTCAAATTTTTAGATACATATATTTGATTTTAAAAATAATTATACCTTTTTAATAGGTTATATGTATGCACCTTGAATTCCTCTACAAATTTTCATTTTACACCATGATCAAATTTAGCATCTATCAAAAGTTATAGCATAAAAACTATAGATTGGTCTTCCCTCACAAATTCAAATATTTGAATTCTAATGGTCATTGAGAAACTGTTAAACTTTGAAAAAAATTCCATCATCTCATTCCTTCACATATTTTTATCAAATATACACCATTGATATCCTTTAAAATTATCCTGATCTTTACCTTTACTTTATTGTTAAACATCAATCATTTAAACCTCATCTTGTGCTTCTTGACAACTGTAGACAAATATGCTCCATAAATATCTATGGATTAACTTGAGATTTATCTATCAATTCTCACCATTTATCTAGGCTTTGATCTCCCATTATCATGCCACTTATCATCCTTATATGCCTTTTTCACATTTGACTCATTTATTGTAACACATGTCATCGATCTTTTGATTGCATGATTAAACGCTCACCATTGATCTTCTATCCAAGCTCTATGAATTTGACACATGTCATTAACAAATTAATTATTTGAAATATTGTCTTTTAAATTCACCAATAGATATACTAACTATATGATATTATACTTTAACTTATTTTATCTTGATGTTCACTAGCCCATCATAGTATGCAAGTGAAACTTTGAAGATTTATATCTCAAGCTAGAAAACACTTCAGGACTCCAAATCTTTAGGTTACATTATTGGCACTATAGAAAACATCAAAATGAAAACATTTTACCACTATTTAATTTATAATTACCTACAATAAATTCACAAACTTGTTGGATTATTCTTATCTGCATGATGTGCAGTGACGGTCTGGCTAAGTATAGAAACTTAGTGAAATTTTATTTGAGAGGCCAAGGTTACACTATTATATATTTTTATATACACAACCTCATGACATAAAAATTTTAATATAACAACTTGGGAATATTTTTATCACACCCATATGACCAAATCCCCTTAACTCATCCATACATGGCAATTATGATGTCATCAAACTATCTACTCAACCTTTTCTGCCACTAGACCCAAAATGTCTATATGAAAAACTATAAACTAAAAAATGAATTCCACTAATGAAAATAAGAATTAAAATCATATAATACCTCTTATGTGACCTATTTCATATCCTAAAATCACCATACTCATCCTAAAACATCCCTAACCATGCCAAAACTAAAGATCAATCAAGCCTACTTAAAGCATACTAGAACAAACACACTACACACTTTATCATTGACACTTAGATTATCAAGACACTTTATTAAATCACTTGGAAACTTATATGACATCACTTAAAACTCTCTAACAATCTCCCCCTTTATCATTAATGTCAACACCCATCATACAAATCAACTTCCTTCTCTCTCTTCAATAACTCTGATAATAGGAACCTTCTCCCCCTTTGACATAATGATAAAGTGGGAAAATAATGATATTGAAGACCTAAAAATACCACAAATATGATAGGACCACATTATAAATATGATAATAACTCCCCCTTACCTTTAGCCTACCTCTTCTTGCCTTGACAACTTCCTCTTGCTACATGCCAACACTATTTTCAACCAAGCACTACAACCAATGAATAAATCACACACAAAAGCACTAAAATATAATGAATCTCACCAAGAAACATCTTATAAGGACTTCCCATAATATATATAAACCATTTCACCTCTTGATCATCTTTAGATATTCACACACCATGAAGAACCACCACACACGTTTACTAGCCTTTTCTCACAAGCCACCTCAAGGACCACCAATAGAACTTGATGCCACTCACAAAATAGGAAACATGATCTAAAAAAACCTAATAAATCATGTTGAAACACTCATGCCTTGTTATTTTGGATAAACTGATCAAAAACATCAAATGTTCACACTACGCCTGTATAGACTCCTTGTAACCCTACCTAGAACTTGAAGATCCCACAAATTTTAGTAGATATATCTTCAAGACCCTAAAATCAATATCTAGATAACTCTCATATTCAACCTTAATCACACCAATTTTCATCACCTAGATCCTCCTCTACAACATACTTTCTTCACAAATCTACTAGCCAATTAGGCCTCCATCTTGATAAAAACATGAATAATTTGAAAACCACAAACCTTGAGATCTTTGTGAAATTTGATTTGAAAACCCATTTGTCCCATTAAATAAATTAAATATACTTATACCTCAATTTATAAGTCAAAATACCTTTCTATCATATCCTAAAACTCTAAAATCCTAAAATAAACAGGGTTAACAAACCTCCTTCTGGTTAATGTCTGCCTCTAAAACTTGTTTCACACCTAGAGATAAATATCACACACTTCTATACCAATATTTGAGCCTCCATAATTTTTGGAACCCATATATCCTATAACATATTTTAGCAATGCTTTCCCTTAAGCCAAAACTAAGAAAATTGAGAGCACTCAAACATCTCCAATTTGACTTCAACATACATTCAAACCAAAAAACCACCTAGAGCATGCTGAAATAAGGTAAACATACCTTTATATGTAAAAATATCATCTTGAAAACTCATAAATCATCATTTACCACTAGGAAATATTCAATCTAACCCTACAAATTACTCCAACTTAAGGACCAAAGTCCATGAATACATCTTGAGCACACATACTTTCTTCTTCACAAGAAAGATATCTCCTAAAAAGCATAGGTAGAGACACCCTACTTCATGGTTCCTTACAAAAATGTGAAACTAGGATTTACCCACAACTACTCATATTCCTTCTCCTCATTAGTCATCTGATACTGATATTTATTCTTCTTCTTCTTAATCTAAACTTTGAAAACTTGTTCCTTTTCTACATAACTCACTTTATCTTCTATGATAGGATATACAACATTTGGATCAACTATGGAATATTGACATACCTTGATCACTAAAGTATCTTCTTTATATTGAATAACATCACCTTTAGACCTTGACAACATAAGAAAAAATATTGAAACTTATTCACACATAGCAGGTTGCTCATTATCATTCCAACACACCTTAGAACTAGCTCCAACCATAACCTTGGTCTTCTCCTTGATCTTGGTCTTTTCATTCATAATGTGAGCAGATAATGAAAGCTCTTGGTGCTCTCCAACTTTTTTAGCTTTCTCCACCATATGAAATAGATTACTTGGACCTATAGACTCATCATGACTCACACTTAACACCTTTGGTTTCCATAAGTTAACTTGCTTTCTTTCTTGCACTCTAGGAGTTTGATTAAACCTATTCTATCTTATAGATCTTTACTTATAGAATCTAGCAATGTGACCTCTCTATTGATAGTTGAAGAACACTATACCTTTTACAAGATGCTTATCCTACCTTTCCTAATTAGAATAAAATATTACAATATGTTTGTTCTTTTGATAATTGCAACAAACTACTCCTTTTTATGAAGACTCACCTTTTGACTAATGACCCCCATCATAGTTCCATGCAAACTCATTTCTAACAGCTCTCTTACATTCTCTAGCTCTATACCCAAACTGATTACATTTGTAATAATAACCATTAAAACTTGCATACCTCATGGCATTTGGTTGTCTGATCTAATTTGTCTTCAGTCTACTAGTATCCTAATTCCTTGGCTGATTGTTGACCTTCAAGGTCTAATTTACATTAGTCTTCATCTTGTCTTGAGTTGAATTTTATAGTTCTTCTTTGTAACCAAGACCAGTACTATCACTTATATACTTTTGACCACTCAAAATATTGTCTAGATCACTTGATCTCTTTTCAAATCTCACAGATGACTTCATCTTAATAGATGTCTTCTATAACTCAACTTTTAATGACTCATTTTCAATTACATACCTTGAACATTCATCTTCTTTATCTTTCATGCTTGTAAATAGGATTTCAAATTGAAAAATGAGATGATTGACTATATCTTTATGGCCCTTGGTATCATCATTCATTATTTCTTCATACGCACTGAATTGCTCCTCATATTCCTTCATTTGTGAATTCATCTTCTTGTTAATATTCTTCTCAATCTTAAATTCTTAAAGAGTATTCATCAATTCAATCTCATAGTCCACCTCATATTTATCATCATCTAAATCACTCCAAGTATACTCCTTTTGATATGAATAACTTACTCCCTTAGCCATGAAGAGGGATTTATCTTCAATAAGACCATCATCTTCATTATCAAAATAATAATAACTATCCTCACTCTCATCTGATGATTTTTAATATTTACTAGTGTAGAGACTCTTTTTATTCTTGAAGGAATTCATCTTGTTGTCATACTTTCTGAATCCTTTCTTCCTCTTATCATACCTATATGTTTTCTTGTCTTCATCTTGGTCTTTAGCATATTCTTCATCATCATTATTCTTATGCTTATGAGGGCACTTATTATAAAAATGTCCTACCTCTCCATAATTGAAGCATTTGAAGGGTAGTTTACCCTTATACTTGCCTAACCCTATTTTCAATTTCTTTGTAAACAAAGCAACTAGTTCATCTTCATCAAAATCAGATATGTCATCGTCCTTGATTTTCTTACCTTGTAACTTTTTCTTTGGCTTCATTTATATCTTAAATGTTGCTTCCTTATTTTGTTTTATATCATCATTTATTCTCATCTCATAAGAAGTAAGGATGCCATGCAATTCATCCATCTTTAACCAATTAATATCATGACTTTATTATACAATAGATACTTTAGAATCAAACTTGAGAGAGAAAGAGAGAGATCTTAATACCTTTTGAGATACAGTATCATCTTCAAGATTCTCTCCAAGACCTATGATGATGTTCACAATCTCATCAAATCTCTATAGAAAGGATACCAAAAAATCTTATTCCTTCATCTTAAGACCCTAAAATTCTCTTTGATTAGTCTATAACTTTGCCAACTTAACCTTTGAATATCCTTCATAAATAGTCTTAAATTTATCCCACATTTCCTTGGTAGATATGTAATGGATTACCTTGGTGTATTCAATCTCTAAAAGACCGCAAGTGATAGCATTCATTGTCAAAGAATTGTTCTCAAAAAAATTCTTATCTATAACACTAGATGGAGGAATAGTAGGTTCAAAATAACCATCCATAATATATTTTGAAGTGTCAAATTATAGGTAAATGATGTAGGTCCTCATCCTCGCACTCAAAAAGCATAATTGGATCTATTGAACATCGGTGCTTGCTTAGTGTAAAAACCTCTTTGCATTTGATGACTACCCATATTATACCTTTGATATCTTAAAATTTATCAAGCCTTTACCAAAATACATACTTTGATACCAATTTTTAGAGGTACAAACCATTGATAGGTGGAGTGAATCAAAGGTGTCAAACAATCCAATTCAATTTCTAAATGCTTCAAACATTTAAGCATTCAATACAACCATTCATGAAGCATTCAATATGTTTATAGTAATGAATAAATAGATAATGTAAGATTACACACACAACATAAGATCTATGTGAGAAACCCTCTTGGGGGATAAAAACCATTGAGCCTTGTAAGATAGACTATAGTCCTATAAAGACAATATTAAACATTTAGACTAGCACCAATTGATCAAGGAATAACCACCCTTTAATTTAATCAAGCATCCACTTAACCTTTAGCTAGATCTAACTAGAAAGGAGGCTAAAACCCCCTAGGAAACCAAGCACCCACTTAGCTACCTCTAATATAATATCCACCTTTGATCTGATTTCAAATACACCTAATGATGGACTCCTCCTCCTTGATCTCTTTCCCCTTTACACTCTCACAAACTTGTATACACAAGCAATGCATCTAAAACCAAATTTTAGATCACTCTAAATTTCTCAACAATAAATCTATCACAATATCAACAATATGACCAAATGATCATACACATAGACCACACTCTAATATACCTCTCAAATCAACCACTGAGCTTACACAAACATTATCTATACTTCACTCACACTTAAGGCATATAAAACATCCTCTTGGATCACTCTAGACTTTGTTTCTCATCCTCAATATTAAAACCTACAAAATCACTATTCTAACATTAAAAATATTACCTATAGGTCATGCACACGGTCATCAACTTGCACTTCTCTACAACCCATCCACTAGGCACCCACCCTTTCTTCTTTCCTTTGCTCGACAACTTTCACATACACCTCCTCTTCCAAGTCTATAAATCATAAACTTTACTTTCACCATTTATAGATACTTCATGAATATCATGTTTACAACCTTCCTTATTGGCCATAACACATGCCTTCACTCTTAAGGCATATACATGGGTTACCTTTAAGTAGTACCCTCTTTCAAATATGCCTAAGTGTTCTTTTAGGTCCTATGGAGACCCATTCACCTCTTTGACACTTTTTGGAGAAAATGTAGAGCATAATAATACATAGACCCATGAAACATAATATATAGGTCCACCTTAAGTGACAACATCCATCACAACACCCTTCTGCTATAGTATGATTAGTACAAACATCATTTTGTACATATGATCACCAAGAATGAACACATAGTCAACTTATAATCCTTTGATCATACATAATATAGAATTTTTAAAACCTCTATAATCTAAACATATGTTAATCATGAATTTTATAACATTATCTAATACTTATTTCATCTTAAAATAGTGAAATACCATAAAAACAACTCAATTACCCTTATCAGGTTACTTGTAGAGCATGAACACATACATAGTCAAATTTGGAGCTCCATATATTTTATTTTAAAAATAATAATACTTTATAATTAGATTTTATATATATAACATGAAGTCCTCTATAAATTTACCTTTGACACCATGATCAAATTTTGCTTATATCAAAAGTTATAGCATAAAAACGATACACTAGTATTCCCTCGTAAATTTGAAAATTTGAATTCCAATGGTCACTAAGCAACTATTAAACTTCAAACACTTTTCCATCATCTCATGTACTCACATATTTTTATAAAATTCACACCATTGATCTCCTTTGAAAGTATCTTGATCTTCACCTTTGTTTTATTATTAAACATCAAGCACTTAAACCTCATCTCGTGCTTCTTGGTAACTATGGACAAATGCACTCTATCAATCTCTATAGATTAGCTTGATATTTATATAGTAACTCTCATCATTGATATAATATATTATCTCCCATGATTTTACCACATGTAATCCCCACATGCCTTCTGCACATTTGACTCATTGACTTTAATGTGTGTCATTGATCTTCTTACTAAAGGATCAAATGCTCATGGTTGATCTTCTATCCAAGCTCCATGAATGTGACACATGTCACTAGTGCAATCATTATTTGACATATTTATAAATGCACCATTTTATTTACTAAATATATGACCTTAGACTTCAATATGGTTTATCTTGATGGTCTCTAGCCCATCATAGTCTACAAGTGTAACTTTGAAGATTTATATCTCAAGCTAAAAAACACTTCAGGACTCCAAATCTTCAGGGTACATTCTTGGCACTATAGAAAACATCACCATGAAAAAAATTTCCCACTATGTAATTTATAATTACCTAAAATAAATTTATAAAACTTATAGATTATTCATATCTACATGATGTGCAGTGACGGTCTAGCTAAGTATATAAACTTAGTGATCTTCTGTCTAAGAGGCCAACTTTGCATTATTATATTTTGCTATAAATAACCTCATGACCTAAAAATTGGAACATAAAAACATGGGACTATTTTTATCACACCCATATGACCAAGTCCCCATAATTAATCTATACATGGCAATGATGATGACAATAAACTGCCTACTCAACCTTTTCTACCACTAGAACCAAAATGTCTAAATGAAAAACTATGAACTATCAAATGAATTCTAATTATGTACACGAGCATTAAAATAATAAAAAAAATATTATGGGACCTATTTCACAACATTAAAATCACCATACTCATCCTAAAACACCCCTAACCATTCCAAAACTAAATATCAACTAGCCTACTTCAAGCACACTACACACTTTGTCATTGACACTTAGATTATTAAGACACTTCATCCACTCACCTGGACACTTCCATGACATCAATGATAAATCTCAAAAATTATCTTGATTTTTTTAATTTTTCCTTGAATGGCATTCAAATTAAATAATATCCCATGAAATATCTCCTCTTGCTTATCAGTTGGGTTATTCCTAGCCACATTATCATTTGGTGATTCACTATTGTTATTGTCATTTTTGTCAATAGAATCATTCCACATTTAGTTTGGGTTTCCAGTAGTATGTCCCTTAGCTCATATTTTACCTCTACCTTTCCCTTAATCTCTTAAGACTGGTTTATCACTTCATTGGTCATTATCAACCTAATTACTACCAGCTCTAGTCTTAAGCATTTTCTTGAGAAGCCACCAATTAGTTTCTTAGGAAGATTTTAGAAATAAATTATTTTAAGTTATATTTTATTTAAAATCAATAACTTAGTGTAGGATTTGATACCAAGTGGATTACCCAAAAAATTGAGCATCTTTTCTTTCATAATTTATAGCAGAAGATGAACTGGTTTATGACCTAAAACTTGGTTCTTCATAACCTATTATGGTGTTTATGCACTTGAAACCCTTAGACATGGTAATTGCCCCTAGAATTTTATATAGGGAATATTATTACCCTAGGAATATCCTCATGCAATTTAGGGTGTATCGATATGCAGTCTATAGTGATATATCTAGAACTATATGGTAGCATATACCTTTCCAATAGGACCACCTAGGTGTCCTTATCCTACCTAAGTGTTCGACACTCAAGGAAACCTAATATAGGATAGAGTATTCAATGTGCCCTTATATATTGAGTTGGATGAGTTAACTACTTAGGTTATTAATGTTATTCAAATAGGAATTTACTCTAAGATAGGTTCATGACTTTTATTCTATCTAATTCAAGTAATGGTACTTGTTTGAATAAATTTAAGGATTTAGACTACACTTATGCATTTTCAATATGAAACTAAATATTAATATACTTGATACATGTGAAGGATATAAATGGTACTACCCATGATTTTAGATCATTGTACCATGATCTACGGTTATGGGGTCATCATACCTCATACCTTCACTTTAGAAAATAATTGCCATTTTAACTAATCACATTATAATTCTTGTCAAGACAATGTTATTTATAACCAAATATGATATTATTAACTCATAGTGGCATCAAGATCTCACTAGAACAACTTGTAAATATTCTTCTAGAGATTCATGTTTATCTAGTATTATTTACATGTCACTTGGTCATAATTGTAAGACTAATAATTTATGCCACTTTATTTTAAATCATAAATATATAACACATTAACTTTTGAAATTTGTTCCTTTGGGAACATTAATACTAATTGTAGTCAACAATCATTATCATGACATAAAAAAAAGTAACATGTCTATTTAATCAACTTAAACATGATTTTCTATATCCAATATCTTGTTGAAAAAGTGTACTTAATGAAGACAAAGTCTTTGTTATTGTTTCATGAAATGCATATTGATACTCAATTCTCAATAGGATTAAATTGTGAATAGAAAGAGTATGAATTATAATTAGTAACAATAGCTATCAATAGTTAAATTAATTTCAAATCGTATTTCTATAGCCAATAAAGAAAAGTAATTATTTTAACCAGGTTACCTATTGAGATAGTAATGACATAATCAGGTAATTGTGAACAAGGAACATAAACGGTGTTTATAACTATTTTTAATTAGAATCATTAGTGAATAAAAATAAATTATATAGAGTTATGTAAATAAAACATAATGAATTTAACTTATAAGGATTATAAAAATATTAGTAATAACCCTGTTATGTCTATCAATTCAAATTGCATTTCTTCCAAGTGCTAATAATTTAAGCATAAGGCTGAATTAAAACATAAATTGTAAGAAATAACTCCTTTCTAATCCATCTACTCATCTCATTCCATTAGTAAATAGATATTCATTCAATTTTGTATCATTAGTTATAATAATAAAATATTAGCTGACTAAATAAATATGCAAGCCAAGTATGATGGCAAAATAACTTGTAGAAGTTTTGTAATAACTATTAATGAAATTGGAACTAAGTGTCATATCATCTTAAATAAATGCACCAATAGGTAGTATTTTTATAATCAATAATTACACTAAACTAGTTAAATTGTAGCAAGTTAAATGAATTTATAGACCATTGTATCATAGCATAATGCTAAATAATGACTAATTAAGCAAAAATAGTCATTCTTTTTAGTAAGGTACATATTTCACTTTATTAGTGAATCAATCATCTAATTACAACATAAAGAAGATAAATATATTTAATTTAATCTAAATGTCAAGTTCTTATATAATAGAGATGATACAAGTGTAACTAAGAATTTATACTCAGCAAGATGAACATCTAGGTTTAGCATCTAATAAACATTTTCATAGTGAATAATCACTAAATTTTATGACATAATCCAATGAATTTAAATATAATGATAAATCTGAAATAAAATTTCTAACATATAGAGTAAATAAATATGAGATTATTAGATCAATGCAGCGTATTTCATATAACTCAATGAAAGAGACATAATCATATAGCTGAAAGTACAATTTCCAAACTGAAGATTTAATAAGGCAATAAAATATGTGAGAATATTGAAGCAATGCAATTGAAATTTAGGATTGTAGTAACTAATTTCATATGAAAAAACACAATTAAGGGGACATTAACCTATAACAGTAGTAAATGATTCGAACCATAATATTAAATAGGTCATTTTACAAAGCATGTTACATCACTATATCTACAATGGATATAAAGTAAAACAATAAACTAGTTGATTGAAAAACATTTATCTTCCTCACACGAGCCATCCCATGTCAGCCCATCTTATGATCCTCCCAATTTTTGACCCTTACCACCCCCAACCATTATCTAGGAGGCGAAGTTCAGATTTTGGGACTTTGATAATGTAGGCAAGGATAATATGGGAATGAATAATTTAACTTGTAGTAGTATAACAATAGAAATTTCATATTGAAATTCAAAATACATACATTCATAAATAATCTTGACAACCTTGGTATTCATCTAAAGGATTATCAAAAGTTAACTACTCATCTAGTTGACCTCATTTTCCTTCATCACTTATTCTAGGTAACCAAAATAAATAAAATAATAGAACTTTCATTCAAATGAAATAAAGTCATAAAATGAGAAATAAAACCGTATCCATCACTAATATTTTAAACACCTCATATATTTATTTCTAGCTAACCAAAATTGGTTATTTTAGCCACTTGTAATAATGTGCCCTTGTGACAATTTTTCTAAGTTTGATCATGATGGATCTGGTTCAAATTTTATATCAGGCAAAGCATAAAAATTGACAATAAAGATGATTAAAATAAATTAATTTCTTAACACTAGGTATAATAAATAAATTAATTGAATTTTTTTCTCCATGAAAAGATATATTTAGCCAAGCTTTAATTCTTAAAACCCTCAAACATCGATGGTAATTTATTCAATAAAAACCCCAAAAACATTATACATAGATTTTACTAGAATAATAATCCTTCAAAATTGAATTTCAAGGACAAATTTCTGGGAAGTAGCTAAACCCACAAAATGGTTAAATAAAAGGCCAAGTTTTCTACCTAAGGTTTGAACTAGGTCACCATTTTTAGTAGGGTAACCAAGATAAAAACTAAAATGATTAAAAATGACTCGGTCATTACTGTTATGTAATGTTTTGGATTGGAACAATTATTTTTTTTAAACTCTAAAATTTGAAACTTTTTTTTTTTTTGCAACCCATTGAGGGAGTAATAATTATGTTTTTTTTTAAATAAAGCCATTTAAAACCCTTGTAGGTTCATCAGGAATTCATAAACTTATTTATGAACCTGTAAGTAATTTTTTTTGTAAAATTACTTGCCTTCTAATCTAGAAATGAACATAAAGGCTTTTCATGAGAGAGGAAAATATTGCAGCACCTACTTTTTTCCCATTAAGCTAGTGGAAAAGAAAAAATATATGTTTACTTCCTTTGGCCATGCCTCCCCTTTTATAGCCATGGATTAAGCAAGTTGGGTCTCTCTTCTTGGTAGGTAAATTTTACCCTAAATATCCTCCAAGCTATTTCCATGCTCCCTAGGGTTTCATTTCTTCTTCCTCCCTTTTGTACACCATCAAGTGAAGCAATTTTGGGGGTTGAGCTAAGCTCATACCATGTCACCTAAGTCATTAATGTAAAAATTGATTTTTTCAAGGATAAAAAAATTGTAATGATATGTTTTGATTTGGGTCAAAGTCCCATGACTCTACTTAGGTCATCATGGTAAATTTTAAAATTGTCAAATAATAACATTTTTACCACTTAAACTTAGGATAAAATCTACTAAGAGGTCTCTTTTTCTAGGATCTTAGAGGGAAAGAGTGATGAGAGAGGGGGGTTTAAAATCATTTCCAAGGTACACCCAAGCAAGCAAAAATAATAAATTAATAAGATAAAAATAATAACAAAAATAGATTCAACCAAGACACGTGAAGTCATAACATTGAATAGGCTAAACAAATAATCAATATTGCTTAAGCTCATACAAAATCAGAACAAGTAAGCATAGGTAACAATATTAAAATAACCACCATAGTGAAATCAAAACAATATATTTAAAATGAAGCATACAAGTAAAATAAGCAATCTTACAAATCATTAAAATCAACAAGTAAAGACAAGCAGAATACATGATAGACAAGTCAAGAAGATGATTAAGAATAAAAGATATAAAATGATGGACTGTTAAAAAAATTTAGTTCATTATATTACCACTTTTTACCTATGCTAGTTTACTTTATTCCTTATCTCCTGTCCACTAGAATCCACCACTATCCTAGCTCATTTCATTATACCTGTACCCATAAATGACATCAACAATACCTGTAACATATAATTATATGCAAAGATAAACTAAATAGTATTATTCATAAAATCAAATATTAGGATAAAATAACTCATATATGAAATAAAATCTAGCTATAGTATTTTGTTCATCATCCAGAAATATTAAAATAATAGTTTTAAATAGTGTTGAGTAGTGTAAAAGTATGTCGAAACTAGTTACAACCCTATATAAATGGAATAAGCAAGTGGGGTTATAACCTTTTCATCTTTTTTTTCATAAATTACCTTATGGGTTGGCTCCCCTTATTCAAAAAGAATGTTAAATTGATTCACTATAGGAGGCTCTAGTAACAAAATTGTTTTCTTCCTCTAGGATATTATAAATTCTACTTATAAGAGTAAGACTTGCCTAAATATTCACACCCCACATTGTAAAGTATTCTTAATTGAGAATTATGGTGAATTATTCAAAAAATTCTTCTACAAATCCTTCTAATTTATAAACAAACTCAAACCACCCTACATCTTTAAATTTTTAAACAATTGTATTTTTATCTAGGTTATGGATAAAACTTGGTTCATATTTCTTCTTGATTCTAATTATGATTTGAAGTTTTCCAAAAAAATAACTACCTCAATCAAAATCAACTTTAAAAGTAGATCATAGATTTGAGAGTTATTTCAACTAATGAGAAATGAAGCAATAGTTGATAGATTATGTACATGAGTGGATGTAGGCTTTACATTTGGTTTAAATGACTCATGACTCATGACAACCATGTACTTCACTACACCTCACCATCATTATATATGTTTTAATAAAATGTAATCATAATATCATGTACTCATGTCTAGATATAATAATATATTTAATTACAATAATATATATATAATTATTATTATATTATATATTTTTTGATATGTTGTGTGTGTGTGTGTGTGTGTGTGTGTTTTAATGGCATGTACCAAATTTCAACAGTGTTCACTTATTTTATGGAGCCTAATCTAATCTCTTTAGTTTCTTGGCAATTTATTACATGTGGCATAAATGTGAGTATCTAAATTACATGGGCCTATTTGTAGGCTTATATAGTTTAATCAATTGATTTTCAATCTGAGAATACAAAAAAAATCAAAAAATCATATTAATATGTAACTAGGTGGAGATAATGCAAAATATTCTTCAATAATAATATTGTTCTAGTATTAGTAACAAACAAATCACATTATTCCCCATGTACTATTGAATAAATGGAAATAACATGTTTAAATAAGGTTACAAACATATTTATATTTAAATTTTATAGTATCTTGTCACTCATACATCTTAACATGTGATGTTTTCCTTATTTGTTCTTTATATGATGATGCAACTCTATAATCATATACAACCTAGGATAATGATTTTTTAACTCCATAGTGATTCATCTTAATTTACATCAATGTTATTAAGATATTATTTTGATTCATAAATATAAAAACTGTATACAAGCGCTTGTCTCATATTATCATGTTCTATTAATTAACCAAACAAATGATAATGACCCATTTAACATTAATTATTCAAATATGACATTAAAAACATGACTTCTCACATAGTGGATTATGATACATATATTATGTATAACTACTTCATAACTAATAATTATGAGTCTAATAGAATAATCATGCCATTTTATCCTAATCCGATATTACATTCTTGATAATGCTAAAAATAACCAGAATAAGTGGTTTGCCATACCAATCAAGTTTTATAATAGTTTTATTTCTAACTAATAAAGCATAAATTAGTGTCATGATAAATATTAATTTCATATTAATTATTCCACCAGTTTTAATAAATATTTATAAATCAATTGGATAGTTTATCCAAATAACAAGTATTCCATGAGCATGCAAAGTACTAAAAAATATTATGCACATAGTTTCTACATTTTACCAATTCAAGCCAAGACACGGTTAATACCACTTCAACATATATTTCATATTAATATCAAATTTAAATTCAAAAATATATGATAGCACTGTATGCTCAAAACTTACTACTATTATAATGAGGGACACTCAAATTTATAGTAGCAGTTAATAAAATCGGTTCACAAATTACTCATAATTAGATTTTTTGAGATAAAATTTTTATTTTCAATTTGTATTTTTATTATTAAATTATAAAAATTGAAATATAATAACTTAAGTTACATTAAAATGTGTAATAATAAAATAGAATAGGAAGAGAAAATTATGGAGGGAGAGAAATTTTGTCACTTGGAGATGCAAGATCATTTACAGTTACTATCTATTATTGATGTGTCTAATTTGTTTGATAATCCTTCAATTTATATACTCTAAATTTATGTATAATAAATTAAATTCCTTTATAATTGGGTATAATTATGTTATAAATATATACCAACCATGTTTTTAATACCTCAGATGCTTCATTATGTTGCTTGATAATGTTGGGCAAATTATTATTACACCTTACAAGTGTGGAATAAATATCAAAAAAAAAATTCGTAGATTAAATTTTGAAATAATATTTTTTAAATAACTCTTATTTGATTATATTATGAAAATTATCTTTCATCTCAATGATAGTGATTAGTTTAGATTCTCCTTCTTTCATCAATTTAACGTGAATATATCACATTTATGCCCTTATCTCTAATTTTATGTCATAAAAAATATTGATGGGATTGTGATAATCATAAATATATTCTTCCAATTCATATAATATCAATACTAAACTTATCCTCCAAACATGGTAATTATTTTCTTTAGATTTAGAAAAAAATTGTTAAGAAACTAGTAGTTTCTCACTAGTTAGGGCCATTTCTTCCAAATCTCTAATTACATTATCCAACATCTTTTGTTTTCTTTTCACTACATAATTTCCCCCTTGACAATTTTATTCTCCTATTCCATCATAACATAGGATTTCTTAGATTATTAGATAAATGTCAGACCATCCATAGTTACTATTTCAACCCAATTTTATGTTATTCTTCCATAACTATGATAGTTACCAATTCTATAAATGGTATCTTTATGACCACTTTAATTGGAGGGTGATCATTTTATTGAGGTGATGGGAGTTACATTAATAGGTTCCTTTATTACATATATGATTGAATTTATATAATAATATAGAGTATAAACATGTTATTCAAGTTTTTCCTTGGTTTGTTTCTCTTCTTTGATCCTTTAAATCAACTTAGTAGTAGACATTTTAAAATTATAGATAGTTCCTTCATAAGTTGATGGGTATAGGTCCACTTGAGTTATACTATAATATATTATATTCTAGTATCCCTCATTTGTTTTGTAATTAGTTTTCAATTTCAACATATTGAGTACTTAAGGAAGAATCTATCATAAGCCTCAAATTAGATTTGGATTTATTCAGTGAAGGGGATATTTGTAAAAAAATAGAAACTATATCAAATCTAGGAAAAATGGCCTTAAAAACCTTCCTTTTATTTTTTACCAATTTTTAGATTCAAGGAGAGGATTTATTAACTAATGGAACAACCATATGTATTTTGATGGTACTACTGGGAAAAGTTTGAGGAGGTCATTATTGAGTAAAAATTGGGAAAATTCTAAAGACTTGAACAATGGTCTAATTTTGAGGAAACGTGGATACAATGTGGAGAATGAGTAGGTAGGGGAAAAGGAATAAGTTGAGGAGAAGGTGAATGAGGAGGAGGAGAATCATGCTGAGGAGGAGTATTTATATAGTACACATGTGTAGGATATGGATTGAGAGGTGAAGCAGACATGTGCACTTGATATATTTATTGAGGAGGGGAGGGAATGATGGGTGGAGAAGTGGCATGTGTGGTTGCAATATGAATGGTATTTGTGATAACGTAAATATATTTTTGTGTAGTTCTATCTATTAAATGTGAAGACTCGACATTTGCAGAGGTAGTATCAACATTTACCTACACTAGATAAGATGGAGGCCTCTTGATTTAGAATTTATTCATTGGTGATATAGCATTACCACAACTATTTTTTGGCACTTGAATTTTTTAGGTATTTTATCCACCACCTCCATTATTTAGACTTGGATTCCCTCTTGTATATATATTATCTTGAAGAGATGGTCTATATAAAGTCATCTTTTTCTTATTCACAGAAACTTATCCTTTTAATGAACTTCTTCCTACTATATGCTTATACTACTTATTCATAAACCAAGTTTTGGACCTTTGAAAAACTAATTTAGTCTTCTACTTTAATCTAAATAACTATTTGTAATGATAATTTATTGGTGGTAGAGGGAGAAATTGGATTTTATTTTCATTATTAGGGTCAATCAAATCACTTCCATCATCTACAATTCCATTAGTGTCCCATTTGATTTTGAATGACTTTAGTTAGCTTAAAGTCATTCACATCCAATATCATTTCCTCACTTCAAAATCATTCTCAAAATATTCCCAATAATATTCAATTTATATAATATGATGGTAGTTTATTCATAGACATAATTTTTCCTCCATGTAGCCTTTCTATCAAAAGAATATCTCCTTGACTCATAGAAATGCATTTTAATGTTGAAAATTTTTCTTTCAATATTATAAGCATCAGATGAATTGTTTTATATATAATAGTTCAATCTAATTGTAAAATATATTGCAACTTTTTTCTTCTCTTTACACTTGATGTTGACATCTTTAATTTTCTATCACACTTTAATGAGAACTATTTTGTTGTTATAAAATTGGGGAAATTTGTATGGATTTCCAAGAAAACCACCAATTAATATATATGTTAACCTTGTAAATTGAATAAATTAACTACCATATTTCAATACTAGAGGAGAGATTATCATTTTTATTTCTTCCATCCAATGTCTTTACTATTAGCATAGTGAAGGCATTGTTCACTCTCCGAAAATGCCTTTTGATTTCATATAGGACTAATGGAGGGTAATATTCATAAATGGCATTTGTGTTGGTGTATACTTCTTTGGTTGTGAGTCCTAGACATGAAATATTCATGGTCGTAATGGATTAGAATAAGTAATAATCCATATAGAAGTAATGGGTGGATTCTAAGTTAACCAATTATTTATGAATATTGTTGTTTATGATTTGTAACCCATCTATAAATTGTATTCTATCACAAATGATATTTATTAATAGACACATCTAGATATGAAATGTGTTATTTTCTTCATGCCTCATCACTCTATTTAAGAGAGTTATTATATATTACAAGTCATTGTTAAAGTTTTATCTATGTAAATGATTTGGCACCTTAGATGGTCCATTCTACTTGTCCTTCAACCCTGATTGTGTGAATATTATTTTGGATGCATCCATTTTTTAAAAATTAATTTCCCCAATTTATTTGGTCATTTCAATGTAATATTATCTTACTATAAGTTTGAATACATCATTTAAAAATTAATTGTATATATTTACAACTATTTTACTATCAACTAATTTCACTTCTCTGGTCTCCTCATAATATTTGGCACAGGCAAGTACCAAATCTATGCACTAAATGAAGGTTAAAAATTTAGCAACGTGAGAAATCCCAATCTCTAAGAGTCTTTGAGTGATGGGATTTATATTTTAATCTTATATTCCATCCCATAAATCATCCATATTGACATGGTTTAGCCTCTAATCATGGATTTATATAAAATTGGTTTTCAATAAAGATAATTTCTTGTATCTTTGATACTGATATTTCATTTTTTTAGTTCTAGTAATCTGATAGGCTATTTTTATAATAAGGTCAAGGTGGATTTTGTATAAAAAGTTAGTGGGGAAGTGGTTTTTTCATGGATGCATCATCTGACCATTTACATTCATAAAGATAAGGGCTTTGGATAATGATAATTATAGTGTTTTACAAGGAAAATGAGAAGTTTACAATTTTTAAATTTGTAAAATGAATGAACTCACATTTTTATCCCACAGACATCCTCAACATAAAAATAAGAATGGATAAGTAAGAGTTTAATAGATTTATATTTGAATCACGAATATCTCAAGATATAATTACCTATTACAGATAGCTTAATATCAACATAGAATACTGATTGGCACAAGGATGGAGATCGAAGCAATCTTGACATAGAGAGAAAGAGTCATTGTAATTTTTTATGAAAAAGGAAACCTTTAAAATTAATATGTAAGATCTTTGTCATGTGTTTTCATAAATTTAGAGTTTTTTGTACTAATTTAGCTTTTATCAAGCCACACGAGGCTCAAGAGAATGTTTAAAATTTCATTTAAACACTTTATTACTTTGTATTCAAATATCAATGAAATGTTGACTATCAAGAACCAACTTAGTTCTTATAAACCTACCATCATTTGTTATGGTGAAATGGTGTCAATCAAGTAATGGATTTGTTTTTAGCATTATTATAAATGTTTGGTCGATGAATTATATGACTTAGAAACCAATGAGTTCCTCAAAATTTTCATTTCTTCAATTAGTGAATTAAGTGTCATGAGGAAACAATATGTTTTAAGCACCATCATTTTATCCTATCAACATTTGACACCAAGCTAGGAACTGACTTGTTAAATGGAATAACATGACACTTAGCAAAACTTTCAAATTGGGCTTTAAAGATGAATTTTTTAGGCTAAGTGTTTATAATCAAAATTAATCATTTTAACTTGGTCTACTCAATGGAATAAAAATTTGGAAGGAATGACGGTTGAATTTTTTCTTAGTGGGAACCAAAGTTTTTAAACCTAAAAATAAATTTTTACACTAAGTGTTTGTAATCAAAATTGATCATGTTAACTTGGCACTTCATTTTTTGATGATAAAAATACATATTATCATAATAATAATTACTATATTTTATAAATAATATATATTAATATAATAATAAATTAATCAGTTTTGAAATTTGGTCATATTTTCATGTCTTTAGTGGTAAATTTTGATTGGTGGATAAATTTGTTTTATCCAATCATGAAAATTCATTTTTAAAATTATATAATAACACCCTTCAAAATAATATTCCAAAAAAAATCATGTCAAACTTTATAACTATTAGAATAATTAGTGAAATCAAGAACTTTAATTGACTACTAATATAAAATATTATATAATATGTAGATAATAAGTGAAATCAAGCCATAGATTACATTTATATTAATTTAATTTATATATTTATTTTATCTCACATTGTTTATTTTTTACTATAGCATCGAGGTCTCTTACATTTGGAGAGGATGACTAGAAACATTTGTTTTCAAAAGGCACCAAATTTTCAAAGGGTAGATTGTATCCAAGTAATAAGACACTACATTGTAGAGACAGGGGAAGAGGATTTTTTGTTGTTAATGTTAACATGATATTATATATAAAAGTATGACTTAAATATTCATTTTATTATTAATTAAACTTGTGTAGATGTCAAGAATAAATGATATTACATTTCTTATGAAGAGAGATAATTTTAAAATCACACAAATTAATTAATTCCACCAATTCATAGTGATAACATATATAATTACTTAAGATGATAATGCTATCATAAACCTGGAGGTATATTTTAGTGATGACATTGAAATCACCATGAATTCAGGGCACATAGAAGTAATTTTATTTCAAAAAATGTGGTTCTCAAACACAAATGTTATTGAATAAATGATGACATATCCCAATGATTTATAACTCATTCTATAAGATCATAAAATTTATAAAGAGATATTATGACCCTTAGATTTTGGTGTAATGGTAAAAAATACGATAAATTATTATTGAATACTCAAACTTTCTACAATCTAAGAAATTAGTAGCTTGGCCAGTTGAAAAATCAGCTTTCATGAAATAGGAAGCACCCTAATTATTAAAGGGGGTGATCATTAGGATGTTTCATCCCTTGTAAATGGTGGTGAACATAGTTTTAAGTTTATAGGTGTTGGTGTCCAATTGATCCATATTTACTCATTTTAAATCAAATATGTTATAGAGGGAATAATTAAAAAAGAATTAGAAGGAGATATGGGAAACTTTAAAGGATTATATGTCACTAAATTTGGTGTGTATTCAAACCTCCTTGAAAACATTCTCCCTATAAAAATTATCTCTCATACAATGAACTTTTTGGAAATTATCCAACATCAGTTATCCCATGTATGTGGGACAAATGTTTTTAGTATGACCAACAAATGGAAATGAAAAGATATGGATGGGAAGGGAATATGGGGATATTTATCTTAAATTAAAAGGTGATAAGGTGGCTAAAAAGGTGAGGATTGAATATTAGAAACTTTTAAGAAGAGCAGAGGGTGAAACATTGTATCAAGATTATTTAAGGCCAAATAAAACATGAACCAAATTAGATGAAATTAAACAAGATATTGATGTAGATAGCATCAAATATGCATGTAAATTAAATAAAATGGAAAGGAGGATTGATTAACATACCTAATAAAATACATGAGGCCATTAAATTATACCTTATAATACTTTAATAGGGTAATGAATGTTAAGTTACTTGGTGAAAATATTTAAGATCATAAAATAATATGTGTTATCTCTTGGCCTAATAAGTATTTATTACAAAGCATGCTCCAATAATACTTTAATAATCCATGTAATATTATTTAATATAAATGGAATACTAATATTATTTTATTGGATTATTTTTAATTAATATATTTGGATAAACATTAATTGGAAAGACAAACATTGGGTACCCAAGGATCACCTTGAATTATTTATTCAATCAAATTATTTTTCATTATTTTTATTATATCAATTTAAAATTCATGGAGTTTCACAAAATATAAGTGAATTTATTCCATAGTTATCAAGTTTGACCTGGCTTAGACTAGTTTTAGTTCAAACTTTAAGTAGACTAAAATTTTTAGGTTAGGTTTAGAGGATTTTTAGTATTTTATTATTATATTTCATTTTAAAATAGAGTGAGAGGAGGGGACGACATCATATCTGAGGGTATTTTGATTAATGTTACAACTTTTTTGTTGAATTTAGAATCAAATCCTCAAGTTTCCAAAAAAAACCTTAATCCCATAAAAAATTGAATGTTATTTATGTTGTTTGAGCTACGTAGGGGACGGGAAAAAAACCAATAGAGAAACCTTATTTATGTGAAGAACACATTCAAAAATTATTGAGCCATTGAGTAATAGTGACATACATATTGTGACTATTTTATTTTTCATGTAAATTGTAAATACATAGAATGAAAGGTAGTTCTTGCTAACAATGTTTTGATATTATTATTTTTTAACCTATAAAAGATTATAAAATTAAAAATAAAAAAAATTACAGGCCTCGATTATGGCAGATGAATTTATTGATGCTAAAATTATTGCTATATTTTTTTTTCTCACTCTACATGGTGTATGAACTTGTAAAAAAATATTATAAAAAATGAAACAAACAATGCATACTTTAAAAATAGAAAAAAAAAATAGTTGAAACCCCTATATAAGTGAGGATCTTTATGGGATTTTAATCCTTAATGGAATTTAATCTACACTAAAACTATGATTCCTCTAGTCATCCATGGAAATTCTAGGGTTCATGAAGGTTTTCTTGAAGTTTGGGAGAGGAGGTAAAAGGCATGGACATTGAGATTATCCCCTATCTCACTCTCCTATTTCATCCTTGTTCATGATGAAAATGATCCTCCAAAGCTTAGGTTGACTTTTGTTTGATTCATACTTATGAATTAAAGCAACTTTGAGGGTTCATCAATCCAATGGTTGTGATATAATCTAATATAAGGGTGGATATTTATTACTCCATTTTTAGAGGTAAAAGTGTTTTAAAACTAAGTTAGTTTTAAAGTTTATTTAAGTTGATTTAAACATTAGAAATTTGTGCACCTTTATATGTTTTTATGTTGATTTAATTTTATTATTACTATGACTACTATAATTAGGAAATACTAGAACAACTATGGGGCATTATGTAATCAATATTAATTAGGATATAATTGGAGCCTAGTTTTTCATTGGTTGGAATTCAATAATAGAAAATTTTGAATCAAATATCACACTAGTTATAACTAATGATATAGATATTGGAATATAAAATCACACTAGTTAAAAACCAATGATGATGATGATGATGATGATGATGATGATGATGATGATGATGATGATGATGATGATGATGATGATGATGATGATGATGATGATGATGATGATGATGATGATGATGATTGTGATGGTGATGGTGATGGTGATGGTGATGGTGATGGTGATGGTGATGGTGATGGTGATGGTGATGGTGATGGTGATGGTGATGGTGATGGTGATGGTGATGGTGATGGTGATGGTGATGGTGATGGTGATGGTGATGGTGATGGTGATGGTGATGGTGATGGTGATGGTGATGATGATGATGATGATTATGATGATGGTGATGATAATGTAATCTAATTTCATCAATTATAAAATTCAAAAAGTTGATACTATAAGTCAATATTCTTAGGCATATGTCTATATTTAAAAAAATAATGGTTCATGTAGACTATGCATTATACATTATATCAAATAATTTTCCTATTTTTCTGGGTTGTCATCATGCTAACAGTTAGGGCATGACATCACGTTCATACATTTATGGTCATCACAATTAGAATCATTTTATTCAAAATAAATACCATCAACTACAATAAATGGTTTATTGATAGAAAATATATAATTTAATAATTAATTAAATAATTTAGGATAAATTTTAATTAAATATTTTAAAATTAAATAATAATATGCACTTCTTTTTCTTAATGTAATAGTGAATAATATATTATCAACACAAAGAAACTAGAATGGGCCTAATCATTTAATATGCTAGTGTTCCATTCAAGGGTTTTTCTCTACTCACAAAATTGATTATTAGTTATATAGTCATATCAAAACTCATAAAATACAATTTAAATTTTAAATATATCCCTCAATTTAAAAAATTATAAACTAGTTTATTAAAATAAACTTATCAATTTTTAATGCATCTTGATCTATGCTCATTTTTCTCAAGCAATGACTGGTTTTGGGCCTTGTCTTGGCTACCTTCAAATCTTATATTAATTTTATTTTTTCAGTTAATCAATATAAATAACTATTTTTTTACATGACATGGTTTTCCTTTGATTAAATTACTTCTTTCTCGATCTATATATGGCAAACCCTATATATCTAGTTGGTCGAGTGCCAATGAATATATATACTATGTGATACATATATAAGATAATCTCCCTCAATTTGTACAAATAAAAATCAATTGGTTCACTATGATACTCTTTGTTCACCCCTTTACTAAATAGGTATGGTATATAGGGCTCTATACATCTATATGGGCCCACCATCTTGGAGTGCCCCTATCTATTTGATCTAACTAATCTCAACTAGATGCGTGTACACATGGAAATAAAATTCTTTTCCTATCCTCATATTTATTTTTCTCTTGAAAATTAAATATGTTATAAAATTTTAAAAACTTATAAATATATAAAATATTCTTCCAAATAATGATGCAACCTTACTCACACATGTTTCTTCATCCTTTTCAGTGATTTTTTGAGAAGTTTTAATAATGTTCATATTTTTATAGCCTCTTCCAAACTCTATTTGAACTTCAATAACCAACCATTTTTAATTCTCAACCATGATGTACTTACATTCCAAGAGAAAATTTTATTGAAATAATTTCTTGGCTCTTATAACTTTTTTTGAAACTACCTATAACAAGATAAAAATATTAAACTAACTAAAAAATTAAAAAAGCTATTTCATAATGTAAATAAATTAATTTTTGATGCACCTAAATGTATCATAAAGTTCATATAGTGTTTAATAAACACTTCTTATTTCTAGATCCTAAGAATCCATTGCATAAGGTGTTGGTTGTGATCTTTTTGAGATCTGTGGCAGAGTAGAGGCCAAGCTAAATGACTATTTCACAAAATAAACATGTAAATGGTTATTATGAGAAAATGTGGTCCTAAATATTTGTGAATATGAAAATTATTTGAACTAAGTCTAATGAATAATGTCCAAAACCTAAAGTCTAAACCCTAGGCTAAATGGATATTTATAATGACAAGCTGAACTAAAGTGAATTGGTAAAAAGGGAGCAAAAGGGAAGGTAAGATAAAAAGAAGGTATTTCTAATATTCAACTCAAAAATTATGAAAAAGTTTAGATTTCACCCAGACATGCATTTAACCAATGTCTAACATGAAGTAGCATAAGCTCAAATCATGCCACATATTAGGCAAACATCTAAGGAAAGTATGAAAAGATGCAAATAAGAAAAAGATTTACTTTAAGAATTTTACCCCTACAAGAAATAACATTAACCCAAATGAAATAAGATTAAAGAGAGCAAAGTAAACCTAAGAACTTTCAATTCATATAGCATTAGCACAAATTAGCAACTCTGCATTTAAATATGCACATCTAGGATTCATAAAAATAATTCAAATTTGAATATCAAACTAGATAACTGAGGAAACAACCATGACAGCAAACACATAGACAAATATTGGAAAAACTTTGTATATTTCCTTACTTGTACTACTTACTCCAAGTTTACAAAGCAAGGTTTAAGTTAGCCATTCTCAAATATCATTCAAACACATGTCAAAGACAAGTATCCCTTTACCATTGCTTTAGAACTAATGGCATTGTTTAACTATGACTAACCTAACATGATTTTGCATTACATATTGCTCGTGACTTTATAGTATATAATATTCCTTTTTAAAATATTAAATAAGCTTAGTTACCAAAGGAATATTCCTTATCTATCTTAACTTTGAGACCCACTAGTTGATGATAAGTATATTTAAAGTGTAAAAATATCCACGTGTTCTATCCATGTGGAAATGTCATGTCATTCTATTTGTTAACTTTAAAAATGTGACTATTATCCTTAAGACACATGTCAACACCTCATTAGGTCTAGATTTTTTAAAAAGTCTACCTATGACTCACACTGTCAGATCCTCTTCTACATGATGGAACATGAGCATGCTATTTTTAAATTTTTATATTATGGTGAAACTTGTCACCACCATGTTTGATTTAAAAGTCTTTATTACTTTAATCTTGATCATGCACCATCAGATCTATGGTTCCCCAGTTAATGCACACTGTAGATCCTAGTGCTTGACCTTTTGACTCTGAGATTGACATTTATCACTTCTGAGTTTGCTCCATTCTTATAAACATTTAATATAACTTTAATAAAGTTCCCCAAAAAATAACTTAGGATATATTTATATTCTAGGGTTTTATTCATGTTAATAAACATGATTATAAAACCTTAGGATAAAGTCTAAGTTAAGTTTTAAAATATAATAAAAGTGCTTGTGGGTGTGCCACTTGGTAGCTCCATAGGATCTCAGTCTATTGAATTATTGACTCTAGGAAGGGCTTGTAGACTATTGATATGTCATTTGGGCTCTTGATATGTTATCACTTGGCACTCTTAAGTCACTCTGTAGACCTACTAACTTCATAACCCTATCTCACACTATTAGATCTTTGATGTGCCCACCAAGATGGTGACACTTATCACCCTCATACTAATATTAGAACCCTTTAACATTTCAAAACCTTGATCTCCATTAGATCTTTAGGTATCCCATTGAGATGGTGACACTTGTCACTCTCACAAAACTCTTAGAACCTTTGAAATTTAAACTTTGATCATGCATCCTTAGATGATCTCTGAGTGAGTAAGCACATATCATCAAATCCTTTCCTTGACTTATTAACCTTTTAAACTGACATGTGGGTCATTGATTTCTTTTCAAATCCTTGAGATCTTTCCACCTGTCACCTTTAGTTTTATCCATTTATACGAGCATAAAATTAAAGGACTTAGCATAAAGAATTTAGACTAAGGTTTTTGTCATTTTAATAAACATGATTAAATCTTTAATATAAATTTTTAGCTAAGTTTAAAACATAATAAAAATGACCCATCATTAATTAGTCTTCATGAGCCATAAGATATAAAGGACCTAGCAAAAAGTCTTTTGATTAAGGTCTTAGTGGTATTAATATATACAACTAGGACCTAGGTTAAAGTTTTAAACTAAATCTATAATAAAGTGTTTCTTGTGTAAATTCAAATAAAAATGACCTACATAAATTTAAATCTAAATTAAAAGGTATAGGCTAAAAATTACATTAGGCCCTAGATCAGGTCATTATTTACCCAAATAGGATCCCATTAAGTCTACAACATAGAAACACTAGCAATAGTTAGAGAGAAATTAAAAAGGATTATGAAAATATGGGAAATAAGTCGAGGTAAGATTTAGGGGTGGATGACTTTGAAATTAAGATCCCACTTGGCTAGATATCTTAAATTTAAAAGTTATTTACACTTGTTTCTCTTGGTTTTCAATTTAAATCACAAATTTGCACAATTTAAAACAAGGGTCCCCATTGTTAGGAATGGGGGTATGTTGACCTCAATAGATGGTGACTTTTGGGGGAACATAGAAATATGTTAGAATTTAGAGACTTTGGTTTAGACTAATAACTAGGCTACTTATTCCACTTGATCAGGCACCATTATTAAAATTAGTTCATGGTTAGAATAAGTCTTGCACATGTAGAATTAGGATAAATAATCAAGATATATCCATGTTATATGTGTTCTTTAATTCTAATTACTGATTGCCACAATATTTAGAGAACAACTTCCAAATTGATGACCTTGACCATTAACATTGACTTATAACATATTCAAATGTTCATTAAGAACCATGCTTTGTACAGGGAAGGTTTGGGAATTTCTATACTACTAGTTAGGTGTCCATAGCCTTGACATAGATACCTTTGGATCCACTCAAGGCCTTACTCCATTGCTAGCTAGGTGCCCATAGCCTTGGTGGAGATTACTAGAATCACCTCTACTCAAAAAGCCTTATGAATTTTACAATAAGTTTTTTTTTGGTATTTTTCAAGTCATTTTAACTTTCTAGCAAAGGCTGGAAACTAGATTATCCATGTTTTGGGATTTGGTAAATTTTTTTTTAGACAATCAACCTTGGCTATAAACTTTGTTCAGGGTATTTAATGTTTTTTAAGTGCAAACATGGCTATGTTTCAATAATTCAAAATTTCACCCAACATGTGAAATCCTTCTTAGAATAATTATTAGATCATAACAAGGCTTAAAATCTCAAGGAAAAATTAAAATACCCATTAGTCTTTTCTAGTTTCTCTAAACTATAACATCAAGCTCACATTTCAATAATCCAAGATCAACCAATGTTGAGAAGGCATACCTACATTTCTAAACTATGAAGTTTTTTAGCAATTAGGTGAACTTTGAGCTGAGGGCTGTCCAAAAGGACTTATTTAGAAGCAAGGAAAAAATTAAATAAATAAAACACACCAAACACAAAGAAAAACAAATAACAAGCAAACAAATATTTACAAGCACTACTTACAAACAAAGGACTGGAAAAAAAACTAATCTAATACCTACCTAAACTAACTCCATAAAGAACTTACCTCTAGGATTAAATGGAAAGTTTTTAAAACTACTATAGAACCATGAAACATGATTTCTTCCATTCAATGACCTCTTCTTGTGGATAAGAGCACTTGTGTGTTCATGTCTTCTATGTGATATATCTTGATTCCTCATCTCCATTCTCTAGTACCTAGATTGAAGACATGGATCTAAAACCCATTCATCTTCTTCCCAAATCCTTTTGTCTTACATCAAGAGTGATAATTATTCTTCATTCATATATTGATAGTGACTTATATTATCCTCATTCAATGATGACAACTTAACTAGCATTATTATATTGATGTCTTCATTAATTACAGCTTGAGGTGGATATGGATTACCAATATTTGCACCAAAACTTTCCAAGTCATCCTGAAAGGCTAATTCATCATGATCAACTAAAAGGGCATGAAATTCATTTTCAACCTTACCATTTGAATCAGGCTGATCACATACATCCAACCCTTTGATGGGGATATGTGGAAATCCCTAATCTACTACACTTGCTTCATATTCATGCTTTGTGAAGAATGGAATCGCTTATACCACCCAATCAAGTCCCACCTCATCTTGCTTTGGGATCTCTATAATGACATTATTATCTTAGAATACCTCAATTTATTTCAAAAAATCCTAGTATAAATGTCTCCAATGATCATCTTCTTCAAGAGTACTCTTTATTTTAGCAATAACCTCATATGAATTATCCTCATAGCTATCTTTTGAAGAGAGGTCAACTTATATCTGATCTTGTTCATGTGGATTCTCATCTTGAATGGATATTCCTTCTTATAAATCATCTTTAGGTTTATTTTATTATTTAAATGGAAAATCAAAATCTTATACCATGAAGGATTTAGATGTCCTTGCATAACTAGATGTCCCTACAACATTGTCTTGATTAAGTACAGTTTCATATGTATCCTTTTCATTTTGATATGATTCAAAGACATTAAAAGATTAGCTAGAATTATATCATAAAGATTCATTTCATGTACATTATCAAATGACCTATTGTTGTTGTTATCATGAAACCTATTTGTAGGCCTACTAAACCTTTGAGAATCATAGTTTTTGTTAGAGTTTTCCCCAATATTGCCCACTTGCTTTTGTAACTGAAGGAAATCAATGATTATCTTTTGAACCATCTTAAGTATGGATTCATTCTCATTATTTGTTGATTATAATTTATGAACTTGATTGTTATTACTAGTGGGCACTAAATCTCTCTATCCCTATAGATGAAATCCATTTATAGCATTATTTAAGAACCCCAAATTTTGGCCAAGATGGGCATGGATTAAGGGAATTTGGTTTAAAACTAGTGTCTGATTTAAGGTGGGTACATTCTGATTGGCATTATGAATGACATTTAGTGTAGGGAAATTAGGGTTGATATTTGGGATAGTATATACAAGCTAACCTTGAGGCTACATTTGATCATTAATTATTACAACTTTAGCATAGACCAAGGCCAAGGTGTTTATGACTCCAACAGACCTTTTAGGAAACCCAAAAGTCATGGGATTCAAATCATACTCATAAATATCTAAGGCTAAAGCCTCATCGAGTCTATAAGGGGATATGGTTCTACTAAACATCTTCTAGAATCTAGAATTAAAGGCTCTAATGGTATCATTAGAATCTCTCCTAATAGTTGTGAATTGTTGATATAAAATGCATAAACTAATGATTTTTCCAAATTGGTTAATGAAGTAATCATTAAATTTATTCCAACTGACAATTTAATTATTAGGTAGGTTAAGGAATCATTCATATGCCACATCTTTGAAATTAAATATAAATAATCTACATGCTACATCTTTATGGACTACATTTAGAAGTCTCAAAGTATCCTTAAAAATTTTAACATGTTCTTCAATTGTGAAAACATTATTAGGATTGAAAGAAGGAAAATACCTTTTAGGATTTATTGGTAAATCATGTACTTGGATAGTAATATTGATATAATATCCACATAACCATGCCATTCCTTGATGAGGATCTCACTTGTGGTAGTTTTAGCTTGTAAAATCTTTGAACCCTATTTGAAATATGATGTGTAAATCTTATATTTATAAAGAATAGTGATTAGACTTGCACATTTAAGAAAATTTTGCACAAATATGTATAAATAACCATAGAGAACATCAATATTTAACTAAATTAGCTCAAATATATGTCCAAATATGTGAATATGAATGATTTTACACGTTTAAATTCAAAGAAAGTCAAATTTGAAAATGATCTATCAATCTTTGAACAAAACAACTATTACTAACCTCAAACTTGTTGGATTCATAGATCTCAAGCTATCCTTACCATAATTAATCATGGATCTTCAAATAAAATCTATATTTGTCTAAATAAGCACAAATATTATTTTAAAACCATTAAGATCAATGATATTTACATAAATATGCTACAAGAAACACAAATATGCAAAGAATCAACTAATCTTGAAACAAAATTTACTAAAATTAACAATGATATTTCAAATTTATAAAGATTTATCTTAGGACCTCCTAGCACCAGTTTCTTCCCCTTTTTATGTATTTAAATGTATCAGTAGGTTCATATAGTGTTTAAGAAACACTTTTTATTTTTGGATCCTAAGAATCCATTACATGAGTTTCTAGTTGTGATCTTCCTGAGATCTTTGGTGGAGTAGAGGACAAGCTAAATCACTATTTCACAAAATAAACATGTAAATAGTTGTTGGGAGAAACCATGGTTCTAAATCTTTGTGAAGATGAAAATAATATGAACTAAGTCCAATGAATAATGTCTAAACTTAAATTTTAAACCCTAGACTAACATGGATATTAACAATGACAAGATAAACTAAAGTGAATTGATAAAAAGGGAGCAAAAGGGAGGGTAAGGTAGAAACAAGTTGTTTTTGATATTCAACCCAGACATTATGACAAAGTTTAGATTTCACCTAGACATGCATTTTACCAATGTGCAAAATGAAGTAGAATAAGTTCATATCCTACCACACATTAGGCAAACATCTAAGGAAAGTATGAAAAGATGCAAATAAGAACAAGATTTACTTTAATATTTTTACCCCTACAATCAAATAACATCAGCCCAGATGCAAGAAGAGTAAAGAGAGTGAAGTAGACCTAAGAAATTTTAACTAATCTATCATTATCACAAATTATAAACTCTACATTTAAATATGCACATTTAAGATCCATAAAAATAATTCAAATCTAACTATCAAACCAGATAACTAAGGAAGCAACCATGATAGCAAACACATAGACAAATATTGGACAAACTTTGTAGAATTCCTTTCTTGTACCACTTTCTCCAAGTCTACAAAGTAATTTTAGCTCTGAGAACTCCCTGCTTTTTACAATGACAAAACCTCTTATAGGTTATGAGAGCAACCTATGAGATGGTTTAAGTTAGCCATTCTCAAATAACACTCAGATATGTGTCAAAGATAAGTATCCCTTTACCAATGCTTTATAACCAATGGCATTATTTTAACTATTACTAACCTAACATTATCATGAATTACAAGTTTCCCATTCCTTTACATAATATAATATTACTTTTCAAAATATTAAACAATCTTAGTTACCAAAATAATATTCCTTATCTATCCTAAATTCAAGACCCACTGGTTGATAATAAGTGTAATTCAAGTGTAAAAAGATCCATGAGTTTTGTCCATGTGGGAATACTATGTGATTCTATTTTTTAACTTAAAAAATATTACTATTTTCCCTAGGATACATTTCAACACCTCATTGGGTTTATATTTTTGAAAATTCCACCTAGGACTTGCACTATCAGATCCTCTTATGCATGATGGCATGTGAGTGTGCCACTTGGTAGTTCTACAGGATCTCTAAGATCCTTTTATTATTTGAGAATTTATGTGCCACATGACAACTTCTCACTTGTTATAGGACCTTTAAATCTTCAACCCTTTGATCACCATAGATTTTTTGTAGGTACACTTCAATTTAGATCATTGATTCCCATTCTGCTCATCATGGTTGTGACACTTATCAAAACCATGTTTTTCTAGGCTCTACCTTCACACTGTTGGATCTATACTTAAATTTTCTTATGATGGTGACACTTATAACCACTATATTCACTTTAAAAGTCTTTTTTACTTTAATCTTAATCGTGTACCATTAGATCTATGGTGCCCAAATTAATGTGCACCTTAGATCCTGGTGCTTGACCTTTTGACTCCTTTGAACTTGACATTTTTTACTTTAGGTTTGTTCCATTCCTATAAAAAATTAATATAAATTTAATAAAATTCCCCATAAAATAACTTAGGACATATTTATAGTCTAAGGTTTTCATTCATGTTAATAAACATGATTAAAAAATCTTAGGATAAAGTCTAAGCTAAGTTCTAAAATATAATAGAAGTGCTTACATGTGTGCCACTTGAAAGCTCCATGAGATCTCAGTCTATTGAATTATTGACTCTAGGAAGGGCCCATAGACTATTGATCTCTCATCTAGGCTCTTGAGATGTTACCAATTGGCACTCTCAAGTCACTCCATAGACCTGTTGACTTCATAACTTTGTCCTGTGCCATTAGATATTTGGTGTGCCCACCAAGATGGTGACACTTGTCACCCTCATGTTGATATTAGAACCCTTTGACATTTCAAAACCTCACTCTTAGTTGTATCTTTAGGAATCCCATCTAGATGGTGACACTTGTCACTTTTTTAGAGCTCTTAGAACCTTTGACATTTCAACTTTGATCTCACATTGTTAGATCATCTCCAAGTGAGCAATCGCATATAATCAAATCCTTTCCTTGACTTATTAGCATTTTAACTTGACATGCATGTCATTGATTTCATTTTAAATCCTTGAGATCTTTCCACCTATCATGTTTAATTTTGTCTATTTTTGTGGGCATAAAATTAAAGGACTTAGCATAAAGAATTTAGACTAAGGTTTTTGTCATGTCAATAAACATGATAAATTTTTTAATATAACTTTTAAGCTAATTTCAAAACATAATAAAAATTTCCCCACATTAATTAGTCCTTGTGAAACATAAGATATAAAGGACCTAACAAAAAGACTTTTGATTAAGGTCTTAGTGGTATTAATAAATACAACTAGGACCTAGGCTAAAGTTTTAAACTAAGTCTATAATAAAGTGTTTCCCATGTAAATTCAAATAAAAATGACATGCATAAATTTGAATCTAGATTAAAAGGTCTAGGTTAAAAAACACATTAGGCCCTTGATATGTTCATTGTTCACCCAAATAGGATCCCATTAAGTCTGCAACATAGAAACACCAACAACGGTTAGAGATAAATTAACAAGGATTATTCAAGTATGGGAAATAAGGCTAGGTGAGAGTTAGGGGTGGGTGAATTTCAAATTTAAAATACCACTTGGACAAATATTTTTAATTTGAAGTTCATATACACCTGATTTTATTGGTTTTCAATTTAAAACACAAATTTACACAATTTGAAACAAGGGTCCCCATTTTCAGGAATGGAGGTATGTTGACCTCAAAATTAATGTAATTTTAAAAAATATAAATGGTTTAAAAAATAATTAATTTAATGTATTATAAAATATTTCTACTCATATACTTTTTTCCCCTCAACATTTTCTAAATTTTCCATCATCTTCATATAGTTTGACTTGAAGAGTACCCAACTCTGGATGTTTTTACTCATTTAGTGTGATATGAGATGGTTTATCATCATTAAACTCAAATGGAACATTATTTTCATTCTCCTCAACCCTGGAAGGTGAATATTGTCAAGGATTATAGTAGGCCTCTTATTTGATCAATTTATGAGCAAAATAATGAAGAGGATTCAATGAAGTTAGAGAAGACATGGTCCTAAAATTAATAAATAATTTAAATCAAATTATTACACATATTAAAAAAAATTATCTCATTCGCTCCATTGAAAAAATCAATGAACAATGACTAACATTTCATTATTCCCTCTTATCATTACACATTTCCAAATATGTATTATACATGTCATCAAAATAGAAAATATGTATAAATAAATATAAATGTCATAAAGTAATGTAATTTTTATATTTATATACTTGTAGGTTGTTGTCATGTTGCCTATAAATCATCGATGCTCTGGAGGGATATGGTAGTATTCTACTTCTCAATATAAGTACAACTAAATATGATGTGAGTGGTTTTATAATTCCTCATCTATATCTCATAATTTAGTTTCATGAATGTTGGATCCACCAAAACCAAAACTATACAACACCATTTTAAAAAAACTTGCACCTGGATCATGTGATTACCTTTTTTTAATGTAAATAATATATTAAAAACAAACTTGTTAGAGATTTATTTATATTAAATATGGAAAATATATTTTAACGTTATATATATATATATATATATATATATATATATATATATATATGATTGAATATTTTTACTTGAGATTTCAATTATTCATATGGTTTTGATTATAATTTTATTTAGTGTTTTTGCTAAGAGTTTTGACTAGGGTTTCTACTATTTTTTCTTGGGGTTTTTAATCAAGGGTTTAATAAATATTTTTTGTTAGGGTTTATAATATGGATTATATTAGATATTTCATTATAGTTTTTTCCTTTGTTTTCTTTTAAGGTTTTTTCTTAGGGTTTTTTTCAAGGTTTTGTTCTATGGTTTATACTAGAATTTTCGCTAAAGGTTTGTTTTCCTATGGTTTTAACTAGGATTTTTTCTTAGGATGTTTTCCTCTTATATGGTTTGATTTAGGATGTTTTCCTACTATTAATTCTAGGGTTTCATTTGGTATTTTTGTCCACGGTTTTTTTATGTTTATTTCTTTATTTTCTTTCTTCTTGCTAGTGTTCCTATGTGTATTCATTTTTTGATATTTTTTCAATTTTAGAAATTAATTAAGAAATAATTTCATACATTTTTACTTAAATTTATAATGGGTTTATTTCTATTTTTATTCCTCTTTGGTAACATTAGTATGTTCAGGTGTATGTATCAATTGTCTCCATAACTCTTTTCTTGAAAACTCTGATCCGTCTTATGTTGTTAATGGCCTTCTCCTTTCCCCTCTTACTGAATAGATGACTCATATAAAATTTTCACACATTTTTATCTATTTATAATACTTTTCCTACCTCTTTATCACTCTATATTTCACACTATCCTTTCTCTACCTCTCTACCCTTGAATGACTGATAAATAAAAGTGGGGGGTTTGTAAGAGTAGCTAATGGGCCCTCCCAATTTGTTTTTTATTTAGGGTTTTCAAATACAACATAATTATCATTGATTTTATATTTACCCCCCCAAAAAAATTGAATAAAATAACTTAAAAAATTTATTAATAATGGTATGAATTAAACTAATTAATGGACATTAAAAATGGACTTTGGTTAATTTAGGGAGAAAGAGAAATTATGGGGCTTAGGTTATAAGAGATTAGTAAGGGGATTAGGTTAATTTATGGGCAAGGATAAATTAAAAATGGAGTTATGTTGACTTAGGGATATGGGGATTTTATAAGGACTTAGGTTAGGGGACATTAATAAGGGGTTTAGGTTAAGGGGTAAGGACAAGCATTCGTAATGGAGCAAGGTAAGGGGGTTAGCATGAATTGAGAAAATTATAATTTAAGGGTTTAAACATTATATTATATCATAGTATAGTATAGTATAATATAATAATTTATATTATAATATATTTAAATAAAATAATTTACTATACTATTAAAAAACATACTAAAATATATTATATTATGTGATAATATAATATAGTTTATATAAATTGGAAAAGATAAGTTGAATGTTATAAGTAAAGATGAAATAAACACACAATTTTTTTTAAATATTATCATTTAAAAAATTTACAATAATAAATTATATGTTCTCATTTTTTTCAAATGATATTTCAAGTATGATTTTCATCCAATTGAGGTGGAGGTGGTTATATCCCTTGCCATTTATCTTCCAGGATGTTAGCCCATGATTGTTTTGGTCTATAGAAATAAGTGATAATAAGATTTTTAGTATAAAAAGTGTTTCACATGATGTCAATGGCCCTTAAAAAGAATGTCTCAGAGAAAGGATATTAGATATTTCACCAAGTGCATGAATTGTTGATGTTGATATTTTATATGTTTGTGGTTTTGTAAAAAAAAATGATATTTGATATGTGGTGTGTATGTTGGTGATGGTTAAGGTGATGGTCTAGGTAGTGAAATAATTGTTTTGATAACATCATAATGTCATGAAAACTAAGTGATGATGTGCCAAAAAAAATTATTAAAAAAAAAAAAAAAACTCTTTACTTTTCGAAAAAATCACCATGGTCATCTAGTTCACGTAAGAGTAATTAAGTAATTAATTTATAACTATTTAAATATGGTAAAAATAAATATTATGGAATGAAATGAACTAAATTTTGAATATTAAATAAAATTTATCATAATATCAAAAAAAATCAAAATTATTTGAAAAAATACTGAAAATAAATACTTTTTGTGAGAGTTAAACATCAAAATAAAATACTATATAAAATTAAATACATTTTAAATAAAATACATCATTACTAATTTTTAAGTTTTTTTTTTTTCAAAAATGTTGTATTTTTCCCTTTGAATGGGTAGTCAATATTAAGTTCTTCACCAACACATATAATTTAATTGCATCTACCATGACATAACTAGGTGAAATTATAGACATTTATTCCTCTTTGTCATTTTCACAACATGTATTTAAAATTGGGATATGTTATATGCTTGCACCCATTTTAAATATTAATAAAACCAACAATATTTTTAAATTCATGAGGACCACCATCAATGTGTGTATGCTTGTGCACCTTGCGGCTTTCCTTTGAGTAAGTAAGAAATCACTCTTCCATAGTGTTTGAATTATAAAATATACCATATACTAAAATATTAAACTTTTACCTAAAAAATGAACCATAATATTTGAAAAAGTACATTAGTCATACAAGGAAATATTTATATGTTTGATTCAATTTTAGTAGACCCAACATTGATCGCTGAATATGTGAAGATGCTAAGACTTAAATTTAAGATGTGTGATAAAAATGTCATATAAATTCACCCAAAAAATATAAGTATCTCATAAGGGAATAAAATTGGTTTATTCATTGGCTATAACCCAAAATATTACCAAATAGGGAGTTGAGATTTATATATATTCAATACCAAACCAAAACGTGTCATATCATCTTTGGAATCATCATCATAAAATTTAAATAAAACCTTTTCTTATCTTTAAATAATTTATTATAAATGACTAACATCTTAGTCTATCTAGTATAATTGATTTAGACCTCTTATTCAATGCATTTAACCATTACAATCATCTTTGACCATATTATATATTTGTGAAGATTAATGAGATTATTTTTTCAAAGATAAATATATCTATAAAAAAAAGGTGTGTATGTGTGTGTGTGATTTTTTAACCAATTAATAAAAAAAGGGTGACAACTGAAGTTTTTTTAGCTAAAAATAATAAAACGTATAAATTTTAGTTTATAGATATAAATATCAAGTGCATCCATGGGTTTTCAAAAGATTTAAAGTTTGCTATGTATTTTTAGGATTAATTATGATTTTTTTTCCACATAATGAATGAATGAATGATTTTAATGACGTCCACAAGGCCAAATAGCCTAAGGGACCTAGAAATAAACCCTCAAGATATTTTCAACCTCCTTTCAAAATTAGATCTTCTGCTATGAATCTTGACTAGTAAACTAGTTGTATTAAGGAACTAAGGCTCCTCGAATAACTCACTAAGGTTATTCACATTCCAATTATTATCAAAATGATCATGAATATCTTAATATTAAACACACTCAATGATGTAAATCCATTCCATTTCAACCACCCCTTTGTCGCAAAAAATGCATGATCTTTCAGCCCACTCTTCTTTGGGAATCATCCACCTAGCCATATTAATCAATATATTTATATATTTCTTGATTTTTTAACTAATTGATGGGAAAAAATATAAGATTAACTAACTAATTTAGACTATAAAAATATTAAACTACTAAAAAGGAAAAAAAAACTTACCCTTTCCACTAAAAATGGCACCTTACTTCTTCTCCCTTATTTATCATTTATTTATATTGTCTAATACTTATTTGAAAATCAATTAAAATAATGAAATTAATTTCGAATAAAGAGTTATGTATTAGTCTCATTGGGTCATGTGTAGAAAATAGGGATACAAAAATTGACACTAATTGTATCACCAATTAGGACCAAATTAACACCATATTATGTCATTTTTACATTTTCATTGATTATCATGGAATAAAAAATGAGAAATGTTGGTGATGCAACTCTATCCAATCAAAGATACTAATTACACCATATGTAGTAGTAAGGATGTTTTATATGATTCCTAGTGATGTTACAAAGATGCATATCATCATTAAGATGGAATAATGGGATCAAATGTTACTCCACACACACACACACATTAAGTTAGTTGAATTTAAATATCACTATTCCATTATTATCTATTAGATACCTATATATTAAATTAATTTTAGTAAAATATTCATACACATTAACTTTAACATCAACATTACTTGATTTTAAGATAACATTAAAAAATCATCACAAACAAATTACTATATTTTTGAGTTATTATGATAATGTTCCTCCTCTATTTCTACTTTGTATGATAGATTAATTAGGTTGTGATGATTCACATATACATAGGATGTTTTTTTATAATTACATAATATAAAAGCTAAAAATGAATATTATCACATTTTGAAAATTTTCATAGAAATATTATTATTACATAAAAACTTATTGATGAATATTTACACACATGCCAGGGGAAAATTAATGGGATGAGATCCCTCTCATTATATCAAGGATAGTTCAAAGCATGAGTTGTAGTATTTGACTCTCCTACATATTATGTTTAAAATATATAAAAACATGAATGTTACCACACTAAGAGACATACTCCTTACATTTCACCTTAAACACCATATATTTTGGGCCCATATATTTATTATTCCAAATATGTATCTAAACTAAGTGTGATTTTTAAAAAAAAAACATAAAATGATGGAAGGGGTATAATAAATAATAACTTCCTTCAACACTCTATAGAGATGATTTTTTCTTGTTAGTGATCAACCTCAAATTTTAAACTGTAATTTCACCAATGTTTACTTTTTTTATCATATAATCAAACTAAAAAAATGAAAAATATTCTAAGGAATTATTAATTACAAAAATTATACTCATAATAATTCTTAAGTAAGATAAATCATTCCAATATAATAGTTAAATTATAGTACATTCATCTATGATAATCAATTTGAAAACATGGATAACTATAAGAATTGGATGATTTAGTTATCAAACATAAATTTACCTAATTTGGTTTAACAATTGAAATCATATGATGATCATAGTGAGCTTATAACATATAGAATAGATGTATTACATGTAAAAAAATCAAATCATTATAAGACTCAAAAACATCTAAGAGATTTCAAAGTTGTTGATGTTTTAATTCAAATATTCATCCTCAAAATATTATTTACAAAGATTAAATAAAGGTATAGGTAAACACTCCATTCACAAAATAAAATAGTCCCCAAAACCCTAGGAAATCCATTTCATAATAAAATTTATACACACTACCCACTAAGACACAAAGCATAACCATACCAATACTCAAATATTTCTTGTCATAAGATACAAGGATCAATCTCCACTCTCCCAAGTCACCATGACCTAAAAATATATAATCACATTTGGCCTTCTTATTCCTAAAGTGCTAAATAAATTAGTTGTAAGTATTGACTAATCACATCCATGTCAATGATGATTATTAAAAATATAATATCCCCTCATGCCATGAGTGAGTTGTGATTACCTAGAGGGGTATTCAAGTTGGTATTGATTTCATAACATTTTTAATGTTCTATATGGCTTGTGTGGCTAGGCTAAATACCTAATGATCTCCATCCTTATTGGCCTTGACTATTTTCATGTTATCTTAAACGTTCCCATGAGAGCTTTGAATTATTCAAGGGTGACGGGTTTTTTTGTCATGAGAAAATAGTGTAGTGATGTTATATTCTCCAAAAAAATCTAATATCTTCTTATTTCAATCTTATATTAGTGCCAAAATAGCATTGATATCCCTTAACCAATATTCTAGATATTTATTCATGTGCATAATGAATGATTGGTAGAGGCTAGAATACTATCATGTCATGACCCTCAACTCATACACCAAGTTCCTTTTCATAAACACAACCATATTCTTTGACTTATTATCAATTAATACAATTATATTAAGAATATGTTTCAACCTCTACCCCAAAATATCAATTGTTTATTGGAATTCATAGATCTCACTCAATGAGTCCATAAAATAATTGAGAGCATCCTCAATTTTTCTTACCATCTCTATAGAAAAGGTGGTATTAATTTGGATTTTGATAACTCTTACATTCTTATACATTCCTCTAACTACCTATGTAATCATTTGGTAATTTTACCTTATTATTGACTTCAGGTTTTCTATAAAATATTCTAAATCATTGAAGGTTATTCTCTTTCTCTTTCTGGTTAAGGTGAATAATTCCTCCTTAATACGAAACTACATAGGGTTTCCACCTTGATTAAATTTACTAGTATTTACTCTCTTAATTTTTCTGGTGGATTATTCAAACTTTAACTTGATCTCAAGGTTTTTGTGGTATATTATTTTAGGTATTTGGGCCTTTACTACTTGTATTATCTACCCAATAACCTTGGACATCCCATACCTATTGAGTAATGGTCATTGAGGTGGAAGGTATTGTGTCAATGTGTGAGGTGGATATAAATGGGGTAGAATATGATGATGGGGAAGGGATGGGCATGGAAATGAGTGAAGATGAAATATGGATACTTGTGAAAAATTGTGGCATGGATATGGTTACGAATGGAGCCAAGTATGAATAGACTTGTTGCTTGATCATGTGACTTGAAGGGAGAATGACCCTAAGAAGATTAGGAAACACATTGAATTAATGTATTTATGTAAAATTAAATTTGATGAGTTGGAGTTAGGAGATACTAGGTTAGGTCCCATTGTGGTATCAATTGAAGGTGTAATTGTGAAAATATTTATTGAAGGAGGTGTAATGAAGATAATACTAGTAAGTTTAACCTAGTATAAATTGAGTAGATTAGGATGGAAGGTGATGCAATAACCTACCCACTATAGATATATGAAAATCTTGATAGTTTTGTGATATTAGGAGGACTAGAAGATGGCCTTACAAGAGTTATTAAGGGAGGGAGAAAGAAACTTCCTACTAAAGATAATTCCACTAGGGATAAGCTTAATAGTTGAGAAGTAGAATTAGGATTTTATGGAATAAGGGATGAGAATAGGGGTCTTATTACTTGATCAATGGTTGTTATTTAAAAATATGATGATGACTGATCTATATTAAATCCTTATAAAACATTTACCTTGAGTATGGGTTCAGTCTTTGGTGTTTCCTATAGTGTAAAGTGAGCACTAGTTTTCTGATATTGTACTAGTCAGAATTGAGTTACTTTATCATGGGTTTTATTCCATATATTTATTATCATTTTGTAAATGATTTCCCCATAATTTAGTGGATTGATAATAAATTTTTCATTTTCATGCTATCATGACTATGTGCCACATTATTTATAGATGGAAGAGCATGAATGTGCCTCCTCACATTCCCCCCAAGGATCCCATTTCTTAGCCTTATGATGCTACATATTAAATGAGTTTATATACATTACCAAATCCTTAATTCATGGAAATTTATTATATTCTTTTCACAAATTATCATAGGCTAATAGGGGTATATATTTTATTTCCTTGCCTCACAGACTTCAACTATACCATCAGTAAATTGCTAGCTAATTTATTAATCAACCAACTTATCAGGTACATGGTAGGGAAATTTGAATAGAGTGACCATGACTCCTTCTATTTTTATAACCAGGTAATGATTTTAGTACCAATAATCCATGATCGATAGAATTACATTCCTCATAGTCTTTATCAATCTTAGCATGTATGTTTAATTCATAGCCATATACCATGAGTGATATAAATTATCACATATTTTCTAAATGTGACCTATATAATGGTGTTCATAAAATTTATCATAGTAAATGTGCAACAAAGATAAATAATTCATATATCAAAGGAATCTTTGGTGTTTAAATGACACCATTATAGAATAAACAACCACCAAATATGACATCATGTAGAGACTACCCCCATTCTTTGCTCTTATTTCCTAGATTTTCAAGTTATAATAAATGATTTCACTCATAGCTAGGACCTCCCCATAATTAATGATCATGGAGGGAAATAGCATCCATAGCTTATTTATTTGCATGATATTATATCCCCATAAATCCTATTCATAAAAAAAAAATCCAACCTAGATGGCTTCCCTAAATAACTAAATGGGATATGAATTCACATCAATCTTGTCAACCTAATTGTATGTGTCTTTGACTCAATCCTTAAGGAATTTTTTTAAATCATGGCTATCTAACTATTGTTGAGAAACCTCTTGATTATATTTTATAGTGGGGGATGGTAGGTGATAGTATTTTTGAAATGTGAGGCTAGATATGAGGGATATTATGTACTTATCAATGAGAAATGGATTAACATTAAGGCTATGTAGAGTCATGAATAGCTTGTATATCAAATCAATGCAAGAGAACACCTTGATATTTGTTGTAGCCTTATGTAGTCTTAAATTTTGAATAAAAACCATCTCATGGGCATATTCCACATCATTTTATTAAACATATTCCACATTTGACAGTTCTTAAGCTTCTTCCACATCTCTATATAGAATTTTTTAGTTTTTAAACCTCATAATCCTAGGCACAAAAATCATATCCCTAAATTATTTGGTAGGTTCAAGAAAAATGTGACATGTTCATGGATGACCAATCCTACTCTTAAGTTTATAAAATCACTCAAGATTACTTTAAGTTTATTTCATAAGTATGTGTCTTCTCTTTGTGTGAATGAACAATAGAAGTATTTTTAGAATGTATCTTAATGTTTAGATGCACTAAATTTTTAAATTTTTAAGTTTAAATGTGGATGATATTTATCACCATGTCAATCATATGCATTGATTAGGGAAGTGAAAATTTACATATTTGATAACTACTTTGACCAGTTGATATTTGATATAAAACATTTAAATATTTTTTATGTGCTTCAATTTGATTTGTTCCATCCATGTGGCATCATCTTGAAGGCTTTAGAGTGTCGTATTCATTTTTGTGTTATGTCAATACATAACTCAATCATATTATTCCACATGGTGTCCTCTAAATGGCTCAAGTTTCCAAAATCTAAAATTTAATTGTACACTCCATGGGGTTGTGGGTCAATCATATTATTCTATGTGACACCCTTTAATTGTGTCATAATCTCAATTTTAACCCCTATCAAATGTGATCGAGCTAGTTGGTGAGCAATTTCTTTAAAAAAATGTTTAGGTTGTCAATTTGGTCCTCTTTATAGGAATTACATAAGTTGCATACTTAGTTGTGTGACTCACCTAGATAAGTGCTTGCAGGGCTACTAAGATGATGTATAAGGTTTTAATGTTGTCATTATGTTTCGTATGTAATAAAACATCCTAATAGAGGGAATAAAGGACTTTAAAAAAATAAAATCTATTTTTAATTTTCTTGAAGACTTAGAATAGCTCCTATTGGAGCCCAAATATACACCAAGTAATTTGTTCCCTATTCAACATCAAAATATTTAGGAGGTTGTAAATCTATTTTGTTTTGATATCTCTATCTAGGATATTTTATTGATTTGCCAAGTTTTGTGAGATCCCTATGAACTTATGTTCTACTAATGATTTAGCATTAATTCTATGATTTGAAATAAAAAGTTTCAAGGTAGGAAGATTCACTGTGAAAATATAGAAATGTATCCAAGTCTCTTTGCATACATTGAATTATTGCCTTATGCTCAAAGGAGAAAAATTTTGGGGCCCTAAATGAAATTGCTAAATTGCATCTTCAACATGTTTTGATGAATGAGGTCAAATTCTTAAAATTTACAAGATCTAATAGCTCTCACTTCATCACACCCCTTGATTGGATGGCATGAGGGAAGCTTGAAGATCTTAAAAAATTCACCCATAAAACCAATCCCATGCCATCACAAATATTATAATCAATAGCTTACACTTAAGAGAGACTGGATATCCAATGCCATGAGATTTCCAGAGATTAAGTGGGTCCCATTAATTAAATTTAAGCTTAAGCCTAAGTTATAACATAAGGCCTCATTGTATTTTTTTAAATATAATAATACCTTAGGTTTAAACTTAGGTTTCAAATTTAATTACTCAAAGGAGCCAATCATGTACAAGCATCATGGATCCCGATCAATGATTTGTGAGCACTCACCCAAAATGATCCAATGGAACAAGGATGACATTAAAATTTTAAAGTCTAAAGGAATCCTATGAGGATGATAAGTATATCATCTCAAGGACTCAGCTGGAGATCAAAGACCTATGGGCCCTCCCCAAAGGTTAGTAAGGTCAAATCTTGAAATCTCCACAAAGCTACCATGTGGTGCTTTTGCAATCATCAGGACCAAATGAAAAAATGATGTGCATTTACTTAGAAATTGCCATGTTGCATCTTCTATGTGTTTTGATGAATGAGGTGAGGAATTGACCAATGATCCAAATGAAATATATGTGGTTATCTCAAGGGACTTCTAAGACTTTATCCTATGAAAATGCCTAGGATAAATTCAATAAATTTACAAGGTAATGACTTGTTCATTTCCTTTTAAAAGTAATGAGTCCATTTTTAGGTATCAAAAGGATCTTACACCCTTCCCTGTATCAAGAAGGATAGTGCAAAGGTAAAAATTTGGATGTAGGTCTGAGCTAGCATCTAAGTTGGACATGTGGTAGGTCTTTAGGGTTTTATAAACTCTAGTCCCTTTTTAAAGATTGCCTCACTTACCTTTTAGTGTGTAAGGTTAAAAAAGTCTTCAGGGCCTAAACACCTAGATTTGTAAAGTAAAATAATGACACATACCATTCTTATATCCCATGGGTAGTTCAAAACATATTGCATTATTGTAATAAAGGAAATAATAAGTGAATAAGTGCAAAAGTCCCCAAAGGCTTGAAAAGCATCAGAATGTAAAGTTTGATTATATAGATCCATGTGTTACAAGGAAGATTGTTTGGCATGAATGAAACATTTGCACCTTTTCCTTCTTCTTTTGAAAGAAGATTAAATGACTAAAAGGGGTAGTTAATAATTATTTATTATGTTTCAAAGCATTAACGACAACCCTAACTTTAAATTCAAAGGATTATAACCAAGGAATTTGACTTATTTCACATTTACCTTTTGCATTCAGATCTTCTACTTACATCTTTGAGTTATTTGTATTCCCTAGCTATGTGCAACATGAAAGTTCTCTATCTAGAGAGTGATTACAAAAAAATCTTTAAAGATTTCTAGCTTTAATTGCATACATCCCTCTAAATTATTAGTAAGTGTTCTTCTAGATCCTTCTATTATGTCTTTTGAGGGGGTTTGAAGGTATTTTGAGGGTGATTAGAGTGAAGAATTTATTCAAATATAAATTATTGCACTAGAAAGCTAGGAAACAATGGCATTTTCTTCAATATCTATAAAAATCAACATCATTTCTATTTTGGATGAAATAAAAGATATAGATTTTTAGGGGTTAAACTTTGCATATTTATTAAATTCTTTGAAACAACCAAACCCTCCATTATTAATCTCAAATCTTGCATGAGGTATATTGATCATGTGGTAGCATTTCCCTTGGCTACCCCATACCTAGAACTAGTAATTGCATGTACTAGAGTGTATCAAATAGATACCATGACTATTATTGATGAAATTCAATTATTTGTTTTCTCTTTCACTCTTTTGGCCCTCAAAACCATGATTAGGATTCTTATCTAGCCTAAAAGTATCATGCTTTCCCTAGAGGAATTCTAGAAGTATGTAGACAAGAATGACAAAATGATATGAGAAATTGTCAACTCCTACTAGCTAGTCAAGCAAAGGTAAAAGGTGTCAATAATGACTAAGAATTTGAAACTGGTAGAATTCAAGGAATTACCCTAGTACGTGATTTCCATGGTAGCCAAAATTTATGGGGTGCCCATCGTAGAGAATTCTGAGCCTTGGATGTTCATAATTTTAATATGTGTGTTTGAGAAATAAAATAAGTTGGATTGGGCTAGCATCTTAAGTGAAAACCTATATAGGCAGATGATGTAGCTTCAAGTAGAAATCTACTCATAGGAGTAGTTCATAGGTTATTTATACATGTCCTCTTACCTAGTATACATCCTAGTACATAATAGGACATTCTATGGGCTCACAAGGAATACCAATGGAATGAGGATATATGAGACTTATCTATGAATAACTCTGGATAGCTTTAGAAAAAACTTATACAAAGTTTATAATTGTTTATTCAATACTAGGATGAGTGTCTTCTATCCTTTGAGAAGCCTCAATAGGATGTCTAAGGTGGATGGATAAATAATTGATAAGTATGGCACCTTATATATTCAATATAGAACATTCAATTATATCATAGTGTGTGTATTATCAAGATCTCCATATGAGCTACTAAGATAACTAGATGATTGATTAGCAGTGATGGAGTTGAGCCAACAAATGGTGCCCTCTACATGAAATGATAGCAATAAAAAAGGTAAACAATCCCTTTAAATTTTTGGTTGAAATTAGACATTATTCATGTCCTTCTATTACCAAGGCTAAGGGATTGGATTAGGAGATGGGATAATTTGTGATTGGAAAGATTCCACCTATGATAAACTATGATATTAGGTGGTGGGTGAACACAACAATAGGTGTTATTTTGCATCAACCACATTATGAGGACATCTAGTCTACTTGCACTATTGAGGATGATGTTAAAAAGCTAGACTTTATAAGGATAAAATAAAAGAATTCATCATTTATAACATTTCTCCCATCCCAAAAGACATGGATGATGATAAGAAGACACTATTTATAGTTTGCAATTAGTCCAATATTGAAACCCAAACCATCTCATAGGTGGATTTCACTACTCAAGAAAATGATTCCATATCATGGAGGGTCATAGTGATCATGAGAACCTTTATATGGTTGAAGAAACATGGGGTTGATCTTAGTGCATATGATATCCCTATCATTTGAGAACTCAAACAAGTTTAGGAGTAGAAAGGTTTCCTCCTAGTTTATAGTGGTGTTCCCTCAGCTCCACCATTGGTGGCAAAGGGAAAAGGAAAAATCAAGGTTGGTGATATTGACTTCACCAAACTAATTGATGTGGAGTCCATATCTACATCATAGTCCAAGGATGGAATATCTTTCTTGAATTTAACAAGTTTTTATGAGAATTAGGATAAGATCAGCACTATGGAGGTTACATTAGCTAGTGCCACCTAATATCCATTACATCAAAGTGAGCCCCAATGATACCAACCATCCCAGCCACCATCCTAGTATCTAGTCTATCTATTATTCCACTTGTTTCACCCATGGATCCACCAGCACAATATCCAATAGTTGTCCTTCTTCTAATGACTTACTCAAATAAGAGAGGAGGTGAATAAGAGGCATAGTAAACTAGGCAAAAAAGATTTAAGAGGTATCTATAGCCTCCAATTTGGAGTCCTAAAAAAATGAAGGAGGTTATATTCAAGGACCTACCTTCCAAGGAAATTCCCTTGACAAGAGGAGAGGATCAATCCTCATATGCTAAAAGGTTAAGAGATATGAGTGAAGAAGAAGAAGACTCAAATGAAAATATGACTACTACTAAGGTTATGAAGAAACAACAAGCATTCACTCCTCCATAAATGAAAACTAGGCAGAGAACTCTAAGGGAAAGACCCCAGACACCAATAAAGGTCCCAATGTCTATTTTATTTATAGAAGAGGGTCCTTCAAGAGTGAAAGGTAAGGGTAATTAGGAAGAAATTCTAGCCTTAAATGATCCTCTTATTTTGAATATGTTTTATAAGTTGGGGTTGAGGCATCCACTCAAGTTTAGGTCCCTCAAGAAAAAGAAATAAACTCATCAGACACAAAAATATTTGTTGAAAATGTCATAACCTAACCACTAGGCTAGGATAATCAAGGTGAAGTTTAGAGATAGTATAGAGTTGATAAAGTTGAAGAAATGAATAAATATGATGAGAAAGCTAACATGGAGATGGATTAGAATATTCAAGTCACCACTAATATTGAAGTGGTGGTTGAACAAGAAGGCCCATAAGCAACTCTAGAAATATCACTAGTTGTCCTTTCCCCTCTAAAGGTGTCAAGTTTAGCACCAAAGGAGAAGGAAATTGCAAAATAAGGTGGGGAGTAAGCTTGAAAATGAGTACCCCCACCCATATAGAGATAAATAAGGAATTGGACCAATCCAATAAAGGTACTAAGGAGGGTAGTTTAAGTAGTATTTCCTCAATTAAATTACCTCAAAGTCTCCTTCCTCACATCAAGGTTCATGATCTAATCCAGAATAAAGGTCTAGAGGCCATGATTGGTGGATATTTGCTTGAAAGAAATAAAGAAGACACCATAGCCTCATCTCTATTTAAAGCTTAGGTGAATAAAGAAGGTGAAGTAGTTTTAGAACCTTGTAGTTAGTTTGTATCACAAGGGAGCTCCATTGAGAAATTGCTTAAGGAGACTAACCAATTTAAACTAGATTTTGAAGTATTGGAGCAAGTAGAATCAAACCTTAAATACAGATGAAAAGCAAACAAAGAAGGTGGTAAGGAGTTGGAAAGTGATTAAGAAATTTAATAGTTTGTGTTAATTCCACAACCCATTTTTTTGGCACTTCCTACACTAGGTACTCTAATGACACCACCTTTCACAATCTTAAGGCCTGTAACAATGTCTACTACATCAATGGGATTTTAGACCAGACCCTTTCTCTAGGTCAAGGATTAGGTTAAATAAAATAAGGACATCATGATAAAAATTAGGGAAATTCATGTAGTAAATATCACTCAAGTGTATAAATCCAAACCCTCTAAGAAGTCCAAAACACACTCCAAAACCACATTCACTGGTATCAGAGAAAGAAATGTGGAGATAACCATCCCCCATAAGGTGACTTAAAGAAAGGTGCTCCCCTTGAAATTTACACTACTTACAGCTACAATCTTAGGGATCTAGCAAGGAATGAGCTAAAGCATAGATCATAGGTTTAGGAAAACATGGAGCCTCATCGAATGGACAAGGGCAAAGCCACCATGGAGGAATTAAAGACACAAAATTAGGCTATGATTTAGTACTTTCAAAAATTACTAGGTGAGCCTAAGGCAGCAACTCTAATTACCATTATTTCTCTAGATTATCCCCCTTTCTCATTAGCATCATTTGATTTTGGATGAATTGATGACTTAAAATATAGGGTAAGTTCAATGTATAAATGGCAAGAGGATTTATACACAAGGGTTGAATAAGTAGTCCACTCAGCATTGAAATGTTTGAATAATATCGTGCATAATAAGAGGGATTGTGATTCTCAAATGTTTATTTATGAGGTATACATTAAGAAGTGGGAAGGATTCCAATAGAAAATGGATAATATTTTCAAAATTGGCATAGATACTTTGATAACAAAAAAGTTCATTACTCTAAATGATCGTAAGAAGCCCAAAGAATATTAATTGACCATAAAACATTGATTGGTGATGCTCAAAGATGGCATATTTGACTTAAAAGGAGAAGAGTGGTCCCTCAAAACTATAATAAGAGAGATAGATGTTACACTTAAGAAGATGGTAAGCCTTGATGGTGCAAGTGATTTGAAGGAAGAGACAATACACACTTATATGAAAATCCTCATTAATGCACCATAAGAGTCCTTTGATGCTGATAAAATAAAGCAATTGGTGTCACTTGAGAAGTCTTGTGACCAACTTAAGAATCTCATCAGATAAAATCAAACCATGCTTCAAAATATTACCACCTAACTTGAAGAATATCAAGTAAAATTCAAATATTAAGCAGGCCTAGACTAAGGGAGTCTTGACCCTATGTTGGAAGGATATAAAAAGTATGGTAACAAGTTGACAAAATATTTTGTCATCTAGATCAAATCCAAAGTATAACCAAATATTTTGGTTTTTTGAGTTGTCACCACTTCTTTCTTCTCTTCCCTCCCTTCTTCCTTCTTCTCATTTCCTACTAGTAAACTATTGTATTAGGCCCATTAGTGGCACATCCCTTTTATTTAGTTTTTGTATAATCATGTGGATAATAAAGGGATGTTTTTGCCTATTGTACAAGTGGACAAAGGTTTTTTTTTATCCCTTATGAGATCTTCCTCCACATAGATAACTAGAAATATTTTGGTAAGTTGGAGGATCAACCTTACAATCATCACAAGAGCATGAGCATCTTTGAGGAATCATGTTTGTTATAAGGTTTAACAGACTCGAGGCTTGTGAAGGAATTTTATAGCTAGAACATATTTATGAATATGCTAGGATTATCTCAATTGTATAAGTAAAGGGGGTCTATCCCTATAAAATGGTCAGTTAAATTTTGATTCAAGAGTTGTAGCCTCGAAGAGTTCTCTCTGTGTAATATTTTTGGTGCCAAATTGATTTATGCTATAAAATCATTGACAAGATTTGAGAGCATTAGATATGTCTCCCCTATTAGAAAATTGTCTTACATAGTGTTAGGTTGTATGTTATTCAAAACACATTGCATTCAATTTCTATTTAGTTGATTAATGAAATTTATCTATGGTTTTCATTATCTTCTTATTTCTGAAGTGCAAAAATCTGTTTTACATGCTTAGTATATTGGTTATCTAGTATATTCATCCTTATGGTAGTCATTTAGATCTTATATCTAGGTTGTAAAATCCTTTTTTATTTAATATTTGGGAATAGGGTGTTGATATCCCTTTTTAAGAGTAGTTTTAGGCTCACGGATTTAGTTGAAAGGAATTCTTGAAGGATTATTCATAGCATTGTTTTTTATACTTTAAGGATCATTTATGCATGATTTCATTTCATTTGTTTCCAGTCTACAATGTATTTGTTGGTGAAGATGATATAGCAGTTTATTAAATTTCTTTGTGATAATTCATTAACCTCCACAATATTTTCTATTAATTAAAAAATCTTGTCCTACCCTATCCTACCTAATGTAGGGGCATCTTAGGAGTGCTCAAGAAAGTGTCTTGGAGTCATGTTGGTGTCTAAAATTTCAATTGGAGTCCATTAGAAGTTTTCCCACATTTTTCTAATTTGAGTTTTCAAAGCATGTAATGAGGGATTGATAGTTCTTTAGGTGGGTTAGGTGAGTCATAAAGTTATGTAATTATTGAAACAATGTTGTAATATATCTTATGGTCTTAGAAAAGATCTTAAGAGTGGTTTATAGTCATATGTCATGTTGTATGTATGAAGTGGTAGTCATGTTGAATCACCACTCTACGTGGATCTTGAGGAATATAGAAGAGTATATTAATCAATAAATAGTTATTAATCATGTTTTAGGAGTCTATTTCACATTAAAAAAATTAATATATAATATTGGTGGTCTGTAGGAATGATAAGATAGAGAGAACATGGTAGACATGGTGAATAAAATGATGAAGGTCTACCAAAGATGATGTATATGAATGTGTAAGTCCTATTTTGTAAATAAATAAACCTAAAAGTGAATGAAAATGGTGTGTGGTTTGAAAATATGTTCCTTTATTATCTATGATTCATGCATAGAGACTAAATCATCATAGTTGGTGATATTCATTTCTTATTTATATTGAATCTACATGATGGAATAAAGCATGGAGTTATGGTTGGAAAACTTAGAATGGTGATTTGATTGGTTAAATGTATGTTTATTTTTATGTATTAAAAATTTAAATTCTATAAATTTTAATAGGGAATACAATTTGAGCAGCAAGTAAGTCACTTTGAGGAGGTAGACAAGTCTGCTAGCAAGAAATGTAGTTATATAATTATGTTTAAGGAACAATCTAAGTTTTTGATCTTTTCCTTATTGAGTTATGTGGAGAATATATAATGGAACATGTATGAATTGTTAAGAGTAATATTTTTATGATATATAGATGGTCAAAATTTGTAAGTTTCATCTCACTCACAATCCTTACTCAGTGGTAGCATACAATCAACAAACCCTAAAATTTGTATATTGTGTTTTGTCCACATTAAACCTTGTTTTTGAAGTAAAAGATAATAGAGAAGGATTATAATAGTATTATAAGGTGTTAAAAATCATTTTATTATTTATAGTGACTTTTGGTAAGAATAAACAATGAAACCTTACATACCCCTATTCCCAAATAGCAGAATACAATGGAAAGGGACTGAAATTTATTATTTGTAAACACTACATGGGTTATTAGATCTCGAGTATTGAAAATAAAATATGCCTAAGGATTAGAAAGACCTTTAGAAACTGATTATCCCTTTTGAAACCTTGGAAAATTTTATCAATGGATTTAATTACCTCTTAGCCTATGATAGAGCCTGATAAACCCTAAACTAGGGTTTCTTGAGTAACTATAATCTCAATCAGTAAAAAAACCTAATATTTTGTCATTAGATAGAAAAAAATGTGACCTAAGATATTTTTGAGTTTTTAATTTGGTATAGACCATGTCGTACCATATAAGGAGAACTGAGTTTAAATTTGATAAGTAATGACCTTAAGAGACCTAAAATAAAGAGCAAAAAGGGTTAGAAAGGTGGTTAAAAGGATTAGTAAGGGTCTAAAATTTGGTGTAAAGTTAAAAGAGAATATAGGGTAACAAAATATATTTTTATTTACTCAATATGTATCCATACCAATCTATACTTAAAGAATTAGCATAAAAAAGGCTAGAAGCAAGAAAAGATGGTTGAAGGCTAAGTGTGACAAGTAGGGAATTGAAATTTCTAGAGGATATAAAGGGAATTGGAATATATTTGTTAAGCTTGAATGAATTCACCAAAGTGGATATATTTAATATCTAATACCCTGAAAAACATTGATGTGTTTTGGCCTAAACAAGCTCATAGGCTAGTGAATAAGGTAGCATGTAAAAGGACATGAATGATCACAAAGAAAAGATGAGTGATGTGGTGAGAGTTGTATGGAAGTGATAAGGGTTGATAAGATAAGTCAATAATAATAGTAATGAAATATCTAAGAGAAAATTAATAAAAACACCTTGAGAAAGAATTAGCAAAGAAGAAAAGAAATTGAAGATTTATGCTTGATTGAGATATTGCAGGTATTAAAACCAAGTATAGGCATAGCATAAATGAAATTAGATATACATCAATTGGTATCAGATCCATATTGATGATCTAGGAATGTATATATAGGTATATATATGGTAATTATATTACATATTACAAATTGATTAATAAATTGTAGGTAAGCAAGCAAAGAAGCAAGTTGCATGAAGTCTTGTTGCAAGACAAAGTTAAGAAAATAGGTAAGAGCATGTATGATTTATTTGTGATTTATTTTTTTATTGAATGCATTTTTGTTGATGAGTGAAAATTGATATAAATAAAATAGATAATGAAGTGGTGACAACCCTGAATAAGAATAGATATTAATAAGCTTAAAGAAGAGACAAGCTCATAAAGAGAGCTTGAGAAAGATAGATAGTCCTAGTATAAAATACAAGAGTTCAAAAGGCCCAAGTGAGGTTTGAGAAAGAGGGTTTCAAGTGTGAACCAAGATGAGGTGGTTCAAGTGAGGCCAATAGAAAAAATAAGAGAGAATGTACCCAAGTGAGGTGCTCAAGAGGAAGATGAAAGGGGAAGTAGAGAGGAAAGTGAGAGACAGGGTTGAGTATGAAAGCCACAAAGAGAGGATGATGGAAAAAGAGATGAAATATACATTAGAAAGGATGGATAAAGATTTGATACATATGTGGAATGTATACATATTATAGTGTGGAATCAATATTAGGAAATGAGTTAAGTACAACTTCATATAAAGGATGCAAGAAAGAGAGAACTAGTAGGTGATGGAACATTTGGAAAGATACCTAAGGGAGATGGAAACATAGCTTTCCAAGAAAGAGGAGAGAGAGGAAATAGATCCTCAAAAAATTTATTCTAATAATAATGTGTCATGGATGAATATAGGTAAAGACAAAGAAAGTGAGGAGTACACTTGGAATAAAGGAAATGAATAGATAACAGTCCATAAAGAAGAAGAATATGATGCATGGAAAGGTGTAGGTGTAGTTGAATATGAGGTGATTTATCACCCTAAAGATGGAGATTTATTTGATGGAGAAGAGTAGAGAGATGAAGAGAAGCAACCAAATAATGGTGAGGAAGACAAAGACATGATAGGTAATAAAGTACATATGGTCTTTGATGAATATTATGAAGAGGAAGATGAAGTGTTTTACAAGGGCACCATAGATTTGTTTTAAAAATTCATTAGCTTAGCTGAAAAGTAGGAAGCACATGAAGTGATTAAATAAAGTAGTGAATATGTTATGAAAGATGCGACTGATATTCTAGTCTAAGAAGAGAAGAGGCAAAAAGATGAGTTAGATGATTAGATAGTCAAGCAAAAAGGAGAAGCTCTAATGAAGGATAGTAGGATAGAAGATGATGATAACTAGGTTAAAGACTATAAAGAGGCCTTGGAATGGTCAATATAGAAAGATGACATGCTTTGGAGTAGGTATATTGATGAAGAGGTATAAATATTAATGTTGGAGGAATAAATAGCAATGGAATGGCAATTCCTAATCAATGTCATGAATAATGAAGAAGAACATGAGAGAAAATAAATCAAGAAGAGTGATTCTAGGTACAAGTAGTAGTAGAAGCAAGAACAAAGGAATACTTGGATGATGATGCAGAGGCATATGTGTGGTATTGAAGAACACACTCATTTTTATGAGCATCTAAATGAAGAAGAAAATTAGAGGCTAGTTCTTTTCTTCCATTTGGAGTATGATGTAAGGGAATCTTAGGAGTGCTCAAGAAAGTGTCTTGGAGTCATGTTGGTGTCTGAAATTTGAATTGGAGTCCATTAGAAGTTTTCCCACATTTTTCCAATTTGAATTTTCAAAGCATGTAATGAGGGATTGAGAGTTCTCTAGGTGGGTTAAGTGAGTCATAAAGGTATGTAATTTTTGAAACAATGTTATAATGGATCTTATTGTCTTAGAAAAGGTCTTAAGAGTGGTTTATAGTCATATGTCATGTTGTATGTATGAAGTGGAAGTCATGTTGAATCACCACTATACGTGAGTCTTAAGGAATGTAAAAGATTTTCTTGATCAAGAAATAGTTATTAATCACGTTTTAGGAGTCTAGTTCACATATAAGGAGTATATAGTTTTAGTGGTCCATAGGAAAGATAGGATAAAGAGAACATGGCATACATGGTGAAGAAAATGGTGAAGGTCAACCAAAGATGATTTATAGGACTATATAAGTTCTTATATTTTGTAAAGAAATAAAGTTTCAAGTGAATGACAATGGTGTGTGGTTTGAAAATCTGTTCCTTGCTTATCTATGACTCATGCATAAAGACAAGATTATCATAGCTGGAGATATCCATTTATTATTTATATATGAATCTACATGATGGAACATAGTATGGAGTTATGGTTGGAAAACTCAAAATGGTGAGTTGATTGGTTTCATGTATGTTCATTTTTTTTTTACTAAAAAATTAAATTCTCTAATTGAAATAGGGAATACAATCTGAAAAGTAAGTCACTTTAAGGAGGTAGACAAGTCTGCTAGTAAGAAATGTAATTATATAGTTTAGTTTAAGGAACAATATGAGTTTTTGATCTTTTCCTTATTGAGTTAAGTGGATAACATATAATGGATCATGTATTAATTTTTAAGAGTAATATTTTTATGATATACATGTGGTTAAAAGCTGTAAGTTTCATCTCACTCACAATCCTTACTCAGTGGTAGCATACAATCAACAAACCCTAAAATGTATATGATGTGTTTTATCCACATTGAAAGTTGTTTCTAAAGTAAAAGGTGATAGAGAATGGTTATCATATCCTTAGAAGGTGGTGATAATATTTTTATAGGTTAAAATTACTTTTGGTAAGGATAAATAATGAAACCTTATATACCCTTGTTCCTAGACAACAAAATATAGTGAAAAGGGATTGGAATTTCTTGTGTGTAAACACTACATGGGTTATTAGAGATTGAGTATTGAAAGTAAAATATTCCTAAGGGTTAGGTAGACATTTATAAATTTATTAGGCCTTTTGAAACCTTATAAAATGTTGTCAATGATTTAATTACCTCTCAACCTAAGACAGAGCTTGATAAACCCTAAACTAGGGTTTCTTGAGTATCTACAATCTTAACTAGTCAAAAAACCTAATATTTTGTCATTATCTATAAAATAATGTACCCTAAGATATTTTTGAGTTTTTAAGTTGATACGTACCATGTTATAACATATAAGGACAACTAAGTTTAAATTGGGTAAATAGTGACCTTAAGAGACCTAAAACAAAGAGAAAAAGGGTTAGAAAGGTGGTTAAAAGGATGAGTAAGGGTATAAAATTTGGTGGAAAGTTAGAAGAGAATATAGGGTAACAAAATATATTTTTATTTACTCAATATGTATCCTTACTAATCTGTATAGAAAGAATTAGCAAAAAAAAGGTTAAAAGCAAGAAAGGATGGTTAAAGGCTAAGTGTGACAAGAAGGGAATTGACATTGCCAGAAGATCTAAAGGAAATTGGAACAAATTTTTTTAGCTTGAATGAATTCACCCAAGTGGATATATTGACTATCTAATACTCTAAGTGGTATTGATGTTTTGGGGCTAAACAAGCTCATAGGCTAGTGAATAATGTAGCATGTAAAATGACATGACTATTCACAAACAAAATATGAGTGATGTGGTGAGAGTTGTATGGAAGTGATAAGGGTTGAGAAGATAAGTCAATAATAATAGTAATGAAATATATAAGAGAAAATGATGACCAACACCTTGAGAAATAATTAGCAAAGAAGAGAAGAAATTAAATATTTATGCTTGATTGAGATATTATAGGTATTAAAACTAGGTATAGGCATAGTATAAATGAAATTAACTTTACATCATTACCCCATATATTCACCCTACTTTGATTATTCTAAATTGGGTCTATATTCAAGTGATGTTATCTCATTGCATATTTTACATGTTACTTACACTCAGCTGCACCCTACCTTTGCATATATATAGTGTGTTTGAGCCTATTATACCAAATAATTAGCATTTCATTTTCCATCTACTTACATCTAATTTTATCATTATTTGAAATCATGGATGCTGAAACCACCTCCCACTATCTACCTTTACATTTTGTTGCTTATGTTTGGTTCATGACATTTGTTTACCCTATGTGACAACCTCTCCAAGTGGGATGAGAAAGGGTGGTTATGTCTTGTTTATACTTTCACATGTGCTCTCTATCATGAGGGAAAATATTCATTGAAAACCCTTTTCCCCTTTCCAAGCTATGCCCCAAGTACTCTCACCTTGGCATAGGCAGAGATAAAAGATGCTAAAAGCCAACCACATCTACAGTTAGCTAACTTCCAACCACCATCCAATCCTAGTGATTTGATGATAACACCCCCTTCCCTAGATACAATTACACTCCCTTTGGGTATTCTCATCCTTTGATTTCCACTCCAAAACCCATGTATATCTAGGACTAGTGAGGTGTAAAGATGGGAACCAACAACATTTTGGCACCATTACTAGGGACAATCTTTATCGACTGTATTACTGGGGACTCTTGTAGAGAGATATTATAATTTTAAGGTTCTCTACCTATTTGTGATATTTTTATTATCTTTGGTTTTTCAGCATCATAATAGCCTTTTTGGCACCATTGCTAGGGACTAAGAACCCATTTCCATGAATTTAGAGTTTTTTGTACTATCAATATTAGATTGACACCTTAACTCTACTAGGGATGTTCACCCCTATGATGTAAGAATTTTTAAAACTTTCTTGTAATTATCTTTAGTATTTTAAAATTTTCATTTTATCAGTTGTTGTTAGTAGTCTAGAAGTTTTTGCTTCTAGTGGTGACTCTATTACATTAAAAGTTTAAAAATTATTGCCTATTATATGTATTCTTCTTTGTCTTGAAGATTTTTATTTAGATATACAAATATAGAGATTACTAGGTCTTCCTTTCAGAAAGATCCATCTAAAAATCTTGTCCCTAAGTTAAAACATCCATCCAGAAGGAGACAAGTGTGGAAGCCTATTGTAGGCCAAAACTTAGGCAATTAAGTAAGACTTGAATAGTTTGCCCCACATATTATTTACCCACTTTTCCAAATATCCCTCTAGTTTAAAGATATCAAAGTAATTCAAATAAATCTAAGCTCCCTGCAATTCAATCTCTTTCTCCATGTAGAAGTCTTTTTCCTCCTACAAGGCCATTAAGGCATCATTCTATTTTTCCTCTTTCAAATCCTCTTCATAGTATCCATTCATAGTTATCCCCTATTTCATATTCATCTTTAGATTCAGAGATGGGAGACTATGATCAAAGAAGGAGGTTCAATGCAAGTAGTGACAATAATGAAGAAGAATATCAAGATCTAGGTAATAGATGCAAACCATTTATGATCCCAAGGTTTAAACCTATCAACTTTACTAGTATGCCTAGTTCCCTAATGAAGTTCTCATTAAAGTGAGAAATATATTTCCTAAATTTTAAGGGAACAATGTTGTGTCTAGGGAACAAATTTAAAATCTTTCCTAAATGTTATTGAAGACTATGAAATTGATCTAGAAGATGTGTGCATAAAGTTCTTTGTGAAAAAACTAGAAGAAGAGGCTTGGGAGTGGTTTAAATCCCTCCTAAATGAATCCATAGACATATGGAAAGCCATGATTTATTCATTTAAGATGAAATTTGGTGATAACATTGATCCTAAATTCTTTCTTGTCGAATTTAAAAACCTCAATAAAAATCCTAATGAGTGTGTTAAGGATTTTAATTCTAGATTGAATAAGCTATTGAGAAGTCTTCCAAAGGAATTTATATCTAGTGGTGATGTTTTTTTAATCAAATATTATGATGAATTTGACAATAAGGTATCCTATTATCTTAGAGACAAATCTCTCACAAATTTGAGGATGGCCTTTAATTTGGCTATCCAAATAGAGAATAATATCAAAGTTGTGGGTAAGCCTTTAAACAAGAGGGCTGATGTCAAATTGATGAATCCAAAAAATCCTCAAGCCTCCCATAAGAATGTAGATATATAGGAAACTATGAAAACTATAGCTACTATTGTGAAATAAATTTCTTACAAGTTGGCTAGAGCAAAAAAGGGGTTGTCTTAGGGTTATTCTAACCATGATGATAGGAGGGATCACAAGGGAGAGGAAAGAAATAATCCTAGGGACTAGGGTCAAGGTTGGTCAGATTTCCAAGGAAATAATAATGATAAAGGAAAGGGTTTCATAAGTGATGATAAACATGAGATAAAATATATCAAGGAAGTGGAAGGGAAGTACCAGATCCTTTATATGCAAAGGTCAATATAGTCAAATTTGATATTGACTAGTGTGATAAGTGTTTCCATCCTCATCCTCCATGTAATATAGCTGATAGTGAGGGTCAAGGTGTAGAAGGTTTTGAATCTTTATTTTATGAAGATTTAATTTATAATATTGAATTTTAAGAGATGGAAATTTACACATTCTAAGAGGTGGTTGTGAGTGCTTCAATTGTTCCTGATTATGAAGATAATTCAACCTATGAATGTTTTACTTTACAAATTAATGAACCAAATGTGATGGTTACCTCTCCATATATATATTTTATGGGCACTACTACTATTAAATCCTTCTCAAGATCATTTGAAGAGGTAAATGTCCCAACCCCAGACTTATATGAGATAAATATGATGCATGAATATGAATTGCATGTTCATGGTTTTGAGTTTCTAAGATCAATGATGAAAGAGAAGTATGGATATTCAAATCCATCAGTTGAGGACAAAAAATTGATGATTCACACATCAATTTCCAAAGATAAGGAGAAAAAATTAAGAATTAAAGATCAAAATGTTCCTTCAAAGGATAAAGAATCTGCTAACCCTAAATCAGAGACAAAGGAGAAAGATACCAAAAGGAATAAGGAGCTCCCAAATTCCACCAAGCCTGGTTATACACATTAAAATTTTAAGATAAAAGGTACCCAATTCAATAATATAACTCCCATATTATCCATTATTCCCAAGAAATATGAACCTAGGAAGCCTCCCTTGAAGAGTGAAGTTAAAAATGTTGGTTCTCCTACTTTCCTCTTGACCCTTGAGGGGTGTATCCCAAATGAAAGTGTCACAAATATATATTCTAACACTCCTTTGAATAAATATATTCTATGTGACATGGCCCATGTATTAAGTTAACTAAAGGTCACAGTACCCTTTTTGGAATTGCTTAGAATTCCAGAGCATAGGAGAGGAGCCTTTGAATATATGGGATTCACTAATAAAATTACTACCAATGAGATTGTTGAAGTTGAGCCTTCTCCCACTTCCCCTATGGAAATTGAAAACCTTAGAATCCCCTTAACATCAATTAGAAGTGTATTTAGTAGCAACATTGATAGAGATTTATATGGATGTTGACCAATTCTATATCACCGTATTGATTAATGGTTTAATTATCCATAATTACATGTTTGAATCTGGTATGTCTTGTAAAATTATGCCATTGGCTATTCTGAATCAACTTTGTATAATAATAAATACAAAATATGGATTATGCCTCACCATATATTCCATAGAATTACCTATTATTGGTGTGTTTAAAGGATTGGTGGTGTAGCTCACATAATACCCTAGTAAATTCTTGAGTATGGATGTTGTTGTTGTCATCTATCCACCAAAATGGGGTATTTTGTTGTCTTGAAAATGGGATACTAGTACTAGGGGTAGTGTTCAGATGGACTTATCTTATGCCACTATACCTTTGTATGGGAAGATTTTCACCTAAATTGGGAGACATAAATGCTTCATGTCATGTAAGATCTTAAATATTAATTGAATAAAGTGTTAAATGTGGATACAAACATAGGGAATTTTATGGGGAGTGTTGAGTATGAGGAATTACCTCCTAAATTTGGTATTACGGATGAAGATTCCATCAAGACTATGCATTTTGATGGAGCATGTTTGAACATTGAAAATGGATCAGGGGTTATCTTCTATACCCCTAATGGCCAAGCTTACAAATATTCCTTCCAATTATCCTTTAAGTGCACAAATAAGATTATAGAGTATGAATCACTCTTGATTGGCCTCTAGATTTCCCACAAATATGGACACAAAAAGTTACTAGTCAAAGGCAATTTAGAATTAGTGGTGAAGCAAGTCTGAGTTATTTACACCATGAAACAGAAGAGACTAAAGTAGTACCAAAATGTTGTATGGGACTACATGGAATGGTTTTATGCTTTCAAAATCAAATATCATGCTCAAGATTTTAATTAGGTTGTAGATATACTTTCAAAGAGGGATACGGAGTTTAAAGTTGAAAATATAAATCCCTCTTGTGGATATGAGGTAGAGGTGTTAGTAAGGCCTTCTATCCCAAACAGCATTGGTCATTGCCAAGTCTTTGATGATGATGATCAAATAAAAAAAAATTGTGTTATAAAGATGAGTTCAAAGTAACCATTATAGATCTAGACTCCATGGTACAAGTATGTGATGGAAAAGAAACATTGTATGTAAAATAAGTTATCCAGTTGAAGACTAATATTATCCTTAGAGGGTTGGTTAGTCTTGAATTATCTTTTGGTAGAGATAATAGAATTAAATATAGAGATATCTTTATATCAAAGGATGTAACTAATATTAACATCAAGACTGAGGACATTCCAAATTAAATTTGGCTTGGTACTCACCTAAGCAAGAAAAAGAAGAAAATGTTTATCAAGCTTTCAATTAAGTACCAAGACTATTTAGTATGGTCATATTCAGAGTTGAAGGCCTATATGGAGGACTTGATCTAACATGTTATCCCCCTTGAGCCTAGTATGAAACCATTTCACTAAAAAAATAACCTATTAATCCCATCTTGGCTACCAATATACAAGAGGAACTAAATAAATTAAGGGATGGTGGGATCATTCAACCCATTAAGTATTCATTGTGGGTGGCTAATCTAGTCCCTTTAGGAAATAAAAATGGAGACATCTAACTCTATGTTGATTTTTTAAATTTGAATAAGACTTCACTCGAGGATAACTATCCATTGCCTAATATGGATAACATGCTTCAAGATGTTATTGTTTATGAGTTGTTGTCAACTCTGGATGGATTTTATAGCTATAACCAAGAAGTAGTGAAGGAGTCTGAAAGGTCTAATACTACTTTCACTACCCCATGGGGCACCTATCTGTATATTTGAATGCCTTTTGGCTTAATGAATGTAGGTGCCAAATTCTAGAGAGAAATGGATTTATTCTTCACTGGGTTAATCAACTAGTTCATTGTGGTATATCAAGATGGTATTATAATATACTCTAAGAAAAGGGATGACCACTTAGGGTACTTGGAGTGGATGCTTATCAGATGTAGAGAGTTTTAAATTTCATTCAATCTTAATAAGTTCCACTTTGGATTACATAAGGAAAAATTACTTGGGCACATTGTGTCTAAACAAAGTGTGATGATAAATCTTGAAAGGGTAGATGCCATTGGCAAGGCACCCATCCCATAGACCCAGAGAGGTATTCAATATTTCCTTGCCCAAATTAACTTTGTTAGAAGGTTTGTTTCCAATTTTGTAGAGATTACTCTACCCATTACTTCAATGTTAAAAAATGATCAAACTATAAGGTGGGAGGAAAATCCTACCAAAGAATTCTAGGCTATCAAGGTAGCCTTGAAAATTACCCTAGTGCTTGTCAGTCCTGAATATAGAAAATATTTCTAAATATATTCATTTACATCTAAACATACTATTACTATAGTTTTGCTACAAAATAATGACAAAAGTCATGAGCATCCAATTTCCTTTTTTATAAAGGCATTGTAGGTATCTAAGTTAAACTATACCATAATGTAAAAACAAGCCTTTACTCTCTTAAAAGCTATCAAATAATTTAGATCCTACATTTTGAGTTCAAATATTGTGGCCTATGTTCCTCATACTATGGTGAAGGGCATATTAACTCAGAATAAAACCACCAATAAAAGATGTTGATGGGTTAATAAACTTCAATAATATGACTTAGAGATATAAAATACTAATTTGGTTAAAGGCCTGGGTCTCACCAAGCTAATGACTGAAACCAACTTCTAGGTTGTAGAGGTGAATAATATAAAAGGGGTTGTTGATAGCCCTGTATCCAAGTAAAACCAATTTCTACGGTATAATGATATAGTTTATTATTTAAAGACATTTAATTACACTCCCCACTTAGATAAAAATCAAACGAGGACCTTGAATTTAATATCCTAGAAGTATCTTTTATTATAGGATGATCTAGCTTGGAAGAACCTAAATGGTGTCCTCTTGAGGTGCTTAGTGGAACATGAGATTTTTGAATTAGTTATAGAGTTCCATAGTGGTGTGTGTGGTGGTTAATTTTCTCCCAAAGTCACTACACACAAGATTTTGAGGGCTAGTTATTAGTGGCCCACTCTATTCAAATATGTTTCTACTATATTAAGGAGATGTGAATAATACCAGTGATTCTCTAGGAGAATGAAAGCATCCAAATCACTTCCCCTAAAACTAACTTTTATTGAAGGATATTTTAGGTAATGGGGATTGGAATTCATGTGTGAAATATTAGATGATTCAAGTGTTGGTCACAAGTGGATCTTAGTGGCCACTAATTACTTCACAAAATGGGTTGAAGTAATCCCTACCAGAAAATCAACCCACTAGGTAGTCATTGATTTCCTTTTAAATAATGTGATTTGTCAGTTTGGAGTGCTAGTTAAACTTGTCTATGACAATGCCATGTGATTCAGAGAAAATAAGTTAGTTACATTATGTGAAGATTATTTGAATGATCTATCATATGCCTCCAATCATAATTTTTAAGGAAATAGGTAGGCCAAGTCTAGTAACAAGAATTTATTGAAGATTATTAGGACTCTGGATGCCAATAAAAGGAAATGGGGTGAGCAATTGAAGTTTGTTGTCTAGTTTGATAGGTTGACTCCTAGAATTTCTATTGGAAGAAGCCCATTTGATCTTTTTTATGGATTCCAATCTATTTTACCCTTTAATCTACAATTATCAACTTACTAGTTTATGCAATAGATAATTGAAGATGAAGGAAAAGTAAACCACTATAAGGAAAGAATAAACCAAATTGTAGAGCTTAATTAATATCATAGACAAGCTCATGAAAATCACATAAAGTTAAAGGAAAGGACCAAAATGATTTTTGGTAGAAAGGTCACCCCAAGAGATTTTCAAATTGATGATCTAGTCTTACTCTAGGATAATAAACATGAAGATAAGGGAAAACATGGTAAATTTTATTCCCTATGGATGGTACATACACTATTGACTATCAAATAGGGAACCATACATTTTATCTCAGAGATATTAATGGATAAATCTTAGAAATTCTAATTAATGGCATTTACCTCAAGCAATTTTTGCAATAAGTCTATGCTAGCTTATGTAAATATTTACATGTTGTATAATCCCTTATGTTTTGCTTCCCTCTTTAGGGTTATGTTTATATAGCATATGTTTTTTCTATTTCCTTCCTTATTATCCTTAGATGATTTATTATAACTTTAATCACCCATGGTGTGTTTTCCTTGCCTTTGATTACAAACTCTTTGACTTTATGACCCAATGGACAGGCATCTAGTTTGGTGTTCTCTGTGTACCCACTAGGGTACACTTCCCCAAGAAAGAGACAATGTTGGAGCCCAAATCTACACCAAGTAATTTATGCCATGTTCAGCATCAAAATATTTGGGAGGTTGTAAATCTATTGTGTTTTGAAATCTCTATCTAGAATATTTTGTTGATTTGCCAAGTTTTATTAGAGCCCTGTAAACCTATGTTTAATTAATGCTTTAACATTCACTATATGCTTTGAAATAATATGTTTCATGGTGGGAATATTCATTGTGAAAAGATAGAAATGTATCCAAGTCTCTTTGCATACACTAAATTACTACTTTGTACTTGAAGGAGAAAAGTTCTAGGGCCCTAGATGAAATTTCCAAGTTACATCTTCAACATGTTTTGATGAATGAGGTCAAATTCATCAAATTTACAAGATCTAAAAACTCTCATTTCATCACACCCCTTGATCAAATGGTGTGAGGGAAGCCCAAAGATCTTAAATCCTTCACTCAATGAACCAATCACATGCCATCACAAAGATCATTATCAATGGCTCACTTTTAAATGGGGCCAAAGATCTAATGGTGTGAGATTACCCAAAGTTAAGTGGGTCATGTTTATTAAACATAAGCTTAAGCCTAAGTTTTAACATAAGGCCTCACTTTTTTTTTTTAAATACAACAAGACCTTAGGTTAAAGCTTAGGTTTTAAATTTCATTACTCAAAGGAGCCAATCTTGTATAAGCATCCTGGATCTCGATCAATGGTTCATGAGTACTCACCTAAAATGATCTAAAAAAGTGAGGATGATGTTGAAATGTCAAAGCCTAAAGGATTCCTATGCCGATGACAAGTGTTATCATCTCATTGAATTAGATGGAGATTAATTATGCATGGTCCCTCCCCAAAGGTCAATAAGGTAAAAGCCTAGAAGCCCTATAAAGTTACCATATGGTGCTCTCATAATAATCAAGATTGAATGAACCAATGGCATGCATTTAATTAAAAATTTCCATATTACATCTTCAACATGTTTTGATGAATGAGGTGATGAATTGCCCAATGAGCTGAATGAAAGGCATGTGGTTATCTCAAAGGACTTCTAAGAATTTATCCCATGAAAATGCCCAGGTCAAATTCATCAAATTTAAAAGGTAATGATTTTTCCTTTTACAAGTAATGAGTACATTTTCAATGATTATAAAGATCTTTCACCCTTCTCTGTATCAATAAGAATGGTGCAAAGGTAAAAATTTGGCTGAGGGTTTGAGCTAGCATCTAAGTTGGACATGTGGTAGGTCCTCAGGGTTTTATAAGCTCTAGGCCCTTTTTAAAGACTGCCTCACTTTCCTTTTGGTGGACATGGTTAAAAATGTCTCTAGGTCCTAAATTCATAGATTTATAAAGTAAATTAATGACACATGGCATTCACATATCCCATGGGTAGTTCAAAACATATTGCATTGTTATACCAAAGGAAATAACAAGTGAATAAGTGCAAAAGTCCCTAAAGGCCTGAAAATAACTAGAATGTAAATTTTTATTATATGGATCCATGTGTTGCAAGGAGGATTTCTTGGCATGAAGGAAACATTTTCACCTTCTCCTTCCTCTTTCAAAATAAGCTTAAATGACTAAAGGGGGTAGTTGGTAATTAGATGTTATATTTCAAAACATGAATGGAAACCCTAGTTTGAAATGCAAAGGATTATAACTAAGGCATTTTCCTTCCTTCACATTTACCTTTTACATTCAAATCTTCTACTTACATCTTTGATTTATCTATGTGCCCTAGCTATGTGTAGTTTGAAAGTTCTATGTCTAGTGAGTGATTATGACAAATTCTTTAAAGATTTATAGCTTTAATTGTGTACAACCCTCTAGATTATTAGTAAGTGTTATTGTAGCTCCTTGTATTGTGTTCTTTGAGGAGGTTTCAAGGTATTTAGAGGGTGATTAGAGTGAAGAATTTATTCAAGTTTAAAATATTGTACTAGAAAGCTAGGAAACAATGGTTGTTTCTTCAACATCTGTGAAAAGTAACATCATTTCTATTTTGGATGAAATCAAGGATACAAATGTTTAGGGGTTTAAATTTGTAGTTTTATTAAATTCCTTGCAATAACCAAACCCTCCACTAGTAATCTCAAATATTGGAATGAGTTATATCATTCTTGTAGTAGCATTTCCCTTATATACCCCATACCTGGAACTAGTAATTACATGTGCTAGAGTGTATCAACTAGACACTAGGATTATTATTGATGGAATTAAATCATTTATCTTCTCTTTCACTCATTTTTCCCTTAGTACCATGCTTTGGATTCCTCTCTAGCTTTAAATTATCATACTTTCCTTAGAGGAATGCCAAGAATATGTAGACAAGAATGAAAAAATGATATGGGACATTGTCAACTCCTATTGGCTGGTCAAGCAAAGGCAAAAGGTGTCAATAATGACTAAGAATCTAAAACTAGAAAAATTCAAATAATTTCCCTAGCACGTGATTACCATGGCAACTAAAATTTATGGGGTGACCACCGTAGAGAAGTTTTAGCCTTGGATGTTCATAATTTTAATCTATGTGTTGGAGAAACAAAAGAAGTTGGATTGAGATATCATCCTAAGTGTCAAACTATACACGTAGATGATGTAGCTTTAGGTATCAATCCACTCATAGGAGGAGTTCATAAGTACATTCTACATGTCTTCTTACCTAATGTATAGCCTAGTACATAACAAGGCATTCCATGGGATCACAAGGAATCCTAATGGAATGAGGATATATGATAATTATCTAGAAATAACTTTGGATGGCTTTAGAAAAAAAATCTACAAATTTGATAATTATTTCTTCAATATTATGATGAGTGTCTTCTATCCTCTTAGAAGCCTCAATAGGGTGTCTAAGGTAGCTAGATAAATAATTGATAAGTATGGTGCCTCATATATTCAATTTAGAACATTCACTTATATTAGAGTAAGTGGCTTCTTAGGGTCTCTATATAAGCTACCGAGATACTTAGATGATTGACTAGTAATGATGGATTTAAGCTGATAAATGGTACCCTCACATGAATTGATAGTGAAAAATAAGGTAAAAATTCCCTTCAAATTCGTAGACAAAATTAGACATTATTCATGTCCTTGTATTACCAAGGCTAAGGGATTAGAGCAGGATATGGGCCAATTTATGATTGGTAAAATACTACCCAGGTTAAACTATGATATCAGGTGGTGGGTGAACATAGCAACAGGTGTGATTTTGCATCAATCACATTATGAAGACATCTAGTTTGTTTACACTACCAAAGAAGACATAATAAAGCTAGACTTTATAAGGCTAATAGTGCAATAATTCATCATTTATAATATTACTCCCATCCTAAAGGCCATGGATGATGATAAGAAAACACTATCTATAGTTTACAATCAGTCCAATATTAAAACCCAATCCATCTCACATGTGGATTTCACTAATGGGGAAAATGATTCCATACCATAGAGGGTTATAATGATCATGAGAAGAATATTTAGATGGTTGAAGGAACATGGGATTGATCTTAGAGCCTATAACACCCCTACCCTCTAGGAACTTAAACAAGTTCAGGAGTTAAAAGGTTTCCTCCTAGTTTATAGTGATATTCCCTTAGCTCCACCATTGATAGTGATGATTAAAGGAAATAACAAGGTTGGTGATATTGACTTCACCAAACCAATTGATGTGGAGTCCATAGCTACATCACAATCCAAAGAGGGATTATATTTCTTTAATTTGACAAGTTTTTATAAGAATTAGGATAAGATCACCATTAGGGAGGTTACATTGGCTAGTGCCACCCTAATATCCATTACATCAGAGTAATCCCCAATGGTACTAGCCATCTCAGCTACCATCCTAGTAGTCAGTCTAGTTGTTATTCCACTTGCTGCACCCATAGCTCCACCAGCACAACAACCAACTATTGTCGTTCCTCCAATGACTTATGCAAGGAAGAGAGGATATAAATAAGAGGTAGAGCAACCCAAGCATAAAAGAGTTAAGAGGGCCTTATAGCCTCTAGTTTGGAGTCCTAAGAAAAAGGAGGTTATATTTAAGGCCCTACCTTCCAAGGAAATTCCATTTAAAAGAAGAGAGGATCAATCCTTATATGCTCAAAGGTTAAGAGATATGAGTGAAGAAGAAGAATATTTAGATCAAAATAGGCCCATTTCTAAGGTTATGAAGAAACAACAAGCATTAACTCCTCTATAAGTGAAAATTGGGAAGATAATTCTGAGGAAAAGACCCCAAACCCCAATAAAGGTCTTAATGGTTAGTTTGTTTGCATAAGAGGGTCCTTCAAGAGTGAAAGGTAAGGATAATAAAGAATAAATTCTATCTTCAAATGATCCTCATTATTTTGAAGATGTTGTGCAAGTCAAGGTTGAGGAAGCCACTCAAGTTCAGGCCCCTCAGGAAAAAGAAACAAACTCATCAAACATAAAAACATTTGTTGAAAATGTCATCACCTAACCACCAGGCTAGGATAATAAAGGTGAAGTTGAGAGACAAGATAAAGTTGACAAATTTGAAGAAATGATAAATCTGATGAGAACATTGAGGTGAAGCTAGAGCATAATATTCAAGTCACCACTAATCCTAAAGTGGTGGTTGAACAAGAAGGCCAACAAGCAACTCCATAAGCATCACTAGTTGTCCCTTCCCCTCTAAAGGTGTCAAGTTCAACACCTGAGGTGAAGGAAAGTAAAGAAGAAGGTGGGGGATCAAACCTACAAATGGGTACCCCCACTCATACAGAGATAAATAAGGAATTGGACCAATCCAATAAAGGTGTTAAGGAGGGTAATTTAGGTAGTATTGCCTCAATTAAAGTTCCTCAAACTCTCCTTCCTCACATCAAGGTTCATGGTCTAATCCAGAATAAAGGTTCAGAGGCCATGATTGGTGGAGAGTATCTTGAAGGCAACAAGGAAGCCACCATAGCCTCATCTCTACCTGAAGCTTAGGTGAATAAATAAGGTGAAGTGGTTATAGAACCTTCTAGTCAGTCCATAACACAAGGGATTTATATTGATAAATTTATTAAGGAGACTCACCAATTTGGATCTAATTTTGAAGTATTGGAGAAAGTAGATCCAAACCTTGAAGAAGGACCTAGAGTAAACAAAGAAGGTGAAAAGGATTTGGAAATTGATGAATAAATTAAATAGTTTATGTTGACTCCATAGCCCATTCCTATAGCACTTCCTACACTAGGTACTCTAATGACACCACCTTTCACTATCTCAAAGCATGCATCAATGTCTACTACATCAATGAGATTTTAGACTAGACCCCTTTTCTAGGTCAAGGATCAGGTAAAAAAAAGAAATACATCATAAGACAAAATGAGTAAATTGATGTAGTAAATATCACTCAGGCATATAAGGCCAAACCCCCTAAGAAGGCCAAAATTTGATCTAAAACCACATTCATTGGTATAGGAGAAAAAAATGTGGAGATAGCCATCCCCCCACATGGTGTTTTAAATAAAGATGCTCTCATTGAAAGTTACACTATTTATAAATACAATCTTGGGGAGCCATCAAGGAATGAGCTAAAACATAACTCACAAGTTCAGGCAAACATGGTGGCTCATCAAATGGACAAGGACAAAGCCACCATGGAGGAATTAAAGGCACAAAATCAAACTATGATTTAGTACTTGAAAAAATTAATAAGCGAGCCTAAGGTAGTAACTCCAACTACCAGTATTGTTATTTATTATCCCCTTTTCTCATTAGCATCATTTGATTTTAGCCAAATTGATCACTTGAAATCCAAGGGAAGGGAAATAGATAAATGACAAGAAGATTTATACACTAGGGACAAAGAAGTAGTCCACTTAGGATTAAAATGCTTGAATAATATAGTGGATAATAAGAGGGATTTTGATGCCCAAATGTTTATTTATGAGGTGGACATTAAGAAGTGGGAAGGAGTCTAGTAGAAAATGGATGATATTTTCAAAATGGGCATAGATATTTTGATAAAAAAATATCATGGCTCCCAATGATCACAAGAAGCCTAAATAATGTCAACTAGCCATCAAACATCAATTGGTGATGCTCAAAGATGGCATATTTGACTTAAAAGGAGAAGAGTAGTTCTTCAAGACTGCAAAAAGAGAGATAGATGTTGCACTTAGGAAGATGTTAAGCCTTTATGGTGTAAGTGATTTGAAGGAAGAGACAATATGCACTACTCTAAAAAACCTCATTGATGTACCACAAGAGTCCTTTGATGTTGATAAATAAAGCAGTTGGTGTCACTTGAGAAGTATTATGACTAGCTTAAGGAGCTCAACGGATGAAATCAATCCATGCTTCAAAATATTTCCACTTGGCTTGAATAATACTAAGGAAAATTCAAATATCAAGCAAGCCTAGACCAAGGGAATCTCAACCCTATGTTGGAAGGATATCAAAAGTATAGGAACAAGTTGGAAAAAGATTATGTCATCCAATTCAACTCTGGAGTATAACCAAATATTTTGGTTTTTATGAGCTGGCACCACTTCTTTCTTCTCTTACCTCCTTTCTTCCTTCTTCTTGTTTCCCACTAAGTACATTAGTGACACAACCCTTTCCGTTATTTTTTGTATAATCATGTGGATAAGAAAGGGATGTTTTTGTCTATTGTGCAAGTGGATAAAGGTTCTATTTTTTCCCTTATGAGATCTTCCTCCACATAGATAACTAGAAATATTATGTCAAGGTGGAGGATCAATCTTTTAATCATCATAGGAGCATAATCATATATGAGGAATTATGTTTGTTACAAAGTTTAACAGACTCCAGACCTAGGAAAGAATTTTCCAATTGGAACATCTTTTGAAATATGCTGGCTTAGCTCAATTTTATAATTAAATGGGGTTTGTCCCTTTACAATGGTCGATTAAATTTTGAGTCAAGATTTATAGCCTCAAAGAGTTATCTATATGTAATCTTTTTGGTGCCAAATTAATTTCTACTATAAAATTATTGGCAAGATTTGAGAGCATTAGATATGTCTCCCTTGTTATAGAATTATCTTGCACAATGTTAGGCTATATGTTATTCATAACACATTGCATTCAGTTGATTAATGAAATTTGTCCATGGTTTTCATTCTCTTCCTATTGTTTCAGTGTAGAGCTATTTTTTTACGTGCTTAGTATGGTAGTCATTTATATTTTATATCTAGGTTGTAAAATCCGTTTTACTTTGAGATTTGGGAATAGGGTGTTGATAGCCCATTTTAAGGGTAGTCCTAGGCTCATAGATTTAGTTGGAAGGAATTATTGAAGGATTATTTGTCTTATTTTTTTTAGACTTCAAGGATCATTTGTGCATGATTTTATTTCATTTATTTCTGATCTATAATGCATTTATTGGTGAAGATGATATAGCATTTTACTAAATTTCTTTGTGCTCATTCGTTATCCATCCACATTCTTTTCTATTAATTAAAAGATACTTTCCTAACCTGTCCTACCCCATAGATTCACACTCCTTAGATTATTTTGAAGTGGGTCTACATGCAAGTGATGTTATCTTATTGCATATTTTACATGTCATTTGCACTAAGATGTACCCTGCCTTTACGTATCTATAGCGTGTTTGAGCCTATTATTCCAAAGAATTAGCATTGAATTTTCTATCTAATTTCATCTACTTTAATCATTATTTGAAATCATGAAAGCTAAAACCACCATCTACCTTTACTTTTAGTAGCTTGTGTCTACTTCATGAAATTTGTTTATCTTGTGTAATAACCTCTCTAGGTGGGTTGAGCAAGGGTGATTATGTCTTGTTTATAATTTCACATGTGCTCTCAATCATAAGGGAAACCTTTCATTAAAAACCCTTTCCCCCTTTCCAATATATGCCCCAAGTACTCTCACCTTGGCCCAGGTAGAGCCAAAAGATGCCAAAATCTAACCACATATATAGTTAGCTACCTTCCAGCCACCATCCAATCCTAGTGAGTTTATGATAACATCCCCTTCCATGGATACAAAAGCACTCCCTTGGGGTATTCTCATCCTTTGATTTCCTCTCAAAAACCCATGTAGAGTTAGGACCAGTGAGGTGTAAAGTTGGGAACAAACATCTCCTTGTCAATAGGACCTCATTATGGGATAAATTTGTCAATATTTCAAATAAAACAAACTTATTTCCATTGATAAGCTTGGGGTTCAAATTTATAAAGTAAAAAAAAATGGGGGATTTATTTTAGAAAAACATTATGTTATTTTATCTTCTCTTTTGACCCATGTTGACTCTATCTTAGAATGATTTTAGGGAGCCACCATTGTGCCATTTGGGGGGCAAAGGTGGAAGGAATAAATTCATGGTAGCCATGGAAAAGATGCATGTACACAATAAATCTTTATAGGGATGCCATGTGAATCCATGGGGAGAAATGTATATGCCTAAAAAAAACTCATAATTATTACCTACATTTTAAAGAGGATAATTTGGACATGAAAGGCTAGCCTCATGAATATTTTAATGGTGCCATGAAATGAAAGAAGATGGGTGAAATACCCTAGTTAGCAATCCAGGGCAATGATTCTAGAAAATTTACCCTCCTCTTCCCAAATATTTTATGTTTTGGCATAAATTTTAGTATGATAATTCTTAATTATTCTTGTTTAGATATAGGCCCTTATAAGCATGTATAATAATGCATATAGGAGCCTCTAAATCAATGATATCAAAGATATTATGGGGGTTGTGTTTTGGTTTTTGAATATTGTGTCCTACTTGGTATTAATGAATGGAAAGTATAGAAAATTATTTGGCTTTGAATGGGCCTATTAATTCATTTTTTATTGTATTTGATGCCATGGGTTTCTTTTGTAAGATGAAAAGTTGTAGCATTGAGTAGAGAAACTATGAGCAGGGTATTGCAAGCATATTTTATATGCCTTGCTAGTATCAGGTTATGTGGATAATTGTTTCATATTAAAATATGAGTTTTATTATTTTTAGCATGGCTAACAGTAAATAGTTTGAAATATGTTAATTTGGGCTTGATGAGTAAATTTGAAAAATTCATAAACTTGGACAAAAATAATTGTTGCTATTCTATTTTCTCTGTTATGAGATTTTGTTTAATTCTAAATTTTTATAATTTGGGGCTTGACCCCTATAATTAATACTTAGGAAATAAAATGTTGATTTTATCCTTTGTAAGCCTTTTTTGGAAAATAAAATGTTGATTTTACTTGTGTAAGCCTTGCTTGGAGAATAAAATGCTATTTTTTTCTTGTGTTTTCTTATTTTAGCCTTAGTTGGGCAATGCCCATAAAAATTTGGGTTACCTCTTTAAATTAACCCATGTATAGCCAAGGTCTACCCTATTTGATTTTATCTAGACTCTTATGAATAGGGTATTGGGTTGTTTTAGTCATCCCAACTACGTTACTTGGGAGATGCATTTGGCTACGAGGTTTAAATAAATGATTGGATGTGTGAGTGAACTTTATAAGTGTTTAATATTTTATTATATTGATTTTAAAATCATCTTATGATGGGATTTTTTATTATAACTTTATGTGATTATTTTATTTTATATTGGGTTGTACATTCTTATTTTTTGCTTAATGAGCTGTGAAAAATCAAATTTTTATAAGGAGGTTTGAGGGCCCTTTTGAATTAGGTAGGCTATGCATGGTCAATTTGATTAAACCAATTATGTCAAATGTATGGGATGTGTATATCTTATTTTGTTAGATTAAGTGGATATATAGTCATATTATTATTATCAATAAGAAATTTCATTTATGAACATGTGCATAATCATTGATGATTATGGGATTCATTTATGTAAGTAATCATGCAGTTGTAGGTGGGCATTGGAATGGTTAAGGTTGTATTAATTGTTTTATATGAAATAATTTTTTAAATAAACTTTAATAATATGTAAATTCATTTTTAATGCATATTAAACTATACTTTGTGATGAAGACATATTGTGGGTTAAGTCCTTTTTTGATTCTATCATGTTGACATGATTATTTTTCAAATTATTGGAATTGAAAGGATGTGGAATTTAATTGGAATTTTGACTCTTTATTTGATTATTGTATCTTGTGTTTGGAGGCATCTTAGATTATTGATATACAAAGGGCTGAGTTTTATTTTTTATTTTATTGTTCCCTTGACTATCATTTAAGTTGATGTGGTCTAGGTTGGAAAATCAACCCAAATCAATCCTTTCAACCACCTTAGATAAATACTTAAACCTAAAGTTGACTAGATTAAATAGTTTTAATATGTTATTTTATCATATTAGAAAGATAATCAACACTCAAAATAATTATTCCTAACTTGGTTGACTTTTTGTGGTACCATTTTTTGAAGGAAATTGTAGTAGGAACTATGTTTTCTGGGTTGTATTGGCTCCAAGTTAGCCTCAAAAGAGACTTGGTTTTTTCTAATAGCCATATATTTTTCTCAAAACTAAAAACTATAATTTATTCTCCCCAAATTTATATTTTTAGGAGATACCCTTTTATTATTCTGATTGGGTCATTTCCTATTTATGATAACTCACTTTTTTTAGACATTTAATCTATTTTTTTGTGCAAATCAACCCCCAACAACCTAGAAGTAGGATATTTAAAAATATCTAATCCATTGGTTATTTGTTAATAATAATCTAAACCTACATATTAACTTCACAAATATTTAATCCATCAATTAGAATCAACCCTTTCCTTTTTGGCATTATTTTCTCGACCCCATTTCAAGAGGCTCCCATAACAAAACAAAAATTGTTATATGTTTGGCCTATTAATTGCAAAGGTTATTGGAATTGTTTTCATATATATAATTAAATATAGAGTGATTTGTTATTTTATTAACATCATGTTTTGGTTGGTAAGAATATAATATTTAATGTAATTTGACTTATTTTAATCCTTGTAGCATGAGAATTAGATTGAAGGAATCAAGCACTACCTAACACTACAGTGAATAGTATGTCAATTACTTATACATGAGTCAAATAGTATCCTTATATGTTAATAATTATGGTAAAAATTATTCACTAATAGTTCTAACTAATTTGAGTAAATGAGTGGTACTTGAGGATGGTAATTCATTATGTGTTGAGTTGTAACTAAGGATTCAGTTGGCATAAATTTGTTTATTGATTACTCTTGTAAATGATTATGCTATCATAACCCTAATATATGTTTAATGATTCACAAAATATTAATTTTAATATTGTAGTTTAAATATTTTATAAAAAAATATTTAGTATGAGGAAGGTGACTTGCCAGATAAATGTTGACCTAGTTTTTAATGTTATTTTCAGGGAATATTTGATCTCAATAGAACTTTTAAGTGATTATCATGTAGTAGATTAGTCTTGTTGTCTTGTTGTGTATAAATTTCATGAATTTTAATTCCAAATATTAAAAATATCAATATCTATAATGGTTTTTAGGAAATGAAGTAGTTCTTCATTCCACAATTTCTATGAGATTGAATTATTATCATTGTATGGTCCCTTTAGATTTGAACCTGGGTGGGTATTTTGAATTTAAATAAAATAAATTTGTATTTTTGAGAATGAGTTTGTTAGTGATCTATTGGAAAAATCAACTTATAAGTCTCATTGATTATTGTATACTCCATTATACTTAAGGATTAAGGTGTTATAATATTCTCATTCTTTCTTAAAAACTCTTTTGTCAACTTGATAGAGTTGGCCTAGTTAATCAATCCAATAAGGATTGTGATTAATTATATGATATCCTTCCTTACATTAAATAAAATACTAATCTCAAATTGGGGTTGATCTATATGGACATTCTCAAAATAGAATTTAAACCATGAATTTAATAAAGAATTTGGATTATAGTGGCAATAGGATATGAAACATTTTTAAAGATTAGTCCCATTGATCATATGGTCAAAATATGCATATAGCATAGGAGGTCAAGATAAATCTAATATTGATTCATTCTTACGAAACCTCTTGGGAAAATATCAATAAAATTGGCACTCTTATATTAGTGCTTCATTATTTTTAATCAAGTGTTATATCTAATATATTTCATGTATGTTGTCAAAATTGTAAAGAGCAAATTCTAGCTAAGATGGTACTATTTTTTTTCAAAAATACATGTGGGTCTATTTGGGCTCATTTTAGATTAGACCATGGTCTTATAATGCAAGAGTTAAATATATGCTCTATGAGGCTGTGGGTTAATTATATTATGCCACATGGTGCCATTTGATCACCCCTAGATCCTACAATTAAAAAACTAACTCTGTAATATGTAGTACCATGGGTTAATCAAAATTTTCCATGTGGTATCATTTGTTGAGCCTAGGGTCCCAAAATGTGAAAGCTAATTTTTCACTCTACAGGGTCATGGGTCAATAGGAGTGTGGCATAGGGTGCCCTTTGATTGGATTAGGGTCCCAAAACATAAAAATTAACTGTACTTTATGAGAGTAAATAAAACATCAAGTTAAAATATGGGATGAAGGATTAAAAATAAGCATAAAATAAATCCAAAATAAGAAACATAAGTTCAAAATAGAGCCAAGAGAGTTGGAAATTTTGATAGCACTACCACCTAATGTCCATAAAATGACTCTGAAAAGGGGGTCAAATGAACTAGATAAAAATCAACCACATTAGATTATAAAGTGAGATAAATATGTTATGTACTTAATATTTTCAAATTATTAGTAAAAAAATAAATTTAAAAGACTGTGATTTGATAAAACATACTTTTTATAGCTCATGCAAACAATATCAAAATATCATCTTCCTAAAGCACCATTAATCAACTATTGATCTATTTATAATTTTTTATTTCATATGGTTTAAGAAAAGAGATGGTTTCCAATTCTAAAGAGAAGTGGGGGTGTGTTGATCATAAAAAATGGTGACTTTTAGGGGAAAACACTCTTTTGTATCTAGAATCCAAAAGATTTGATTTTATTTTGAGAAACATTAGTAGATCATAAACGAAATTTTATTTTTAAAAGGATTATAAACCTTAAATTAAGATTTAACATATAAAGTATTGATTTATATCATTATTAAGGGATCATATGTATATGCATGCTTATTTTTTGACCTATACATTTAAAAAATTTATAACACAGAAATAACTATCGAAATGAAACTTCATTGAAGGAAAATATTATTTTTCTCATTTTAGTTTAATGTTTACAAATATATCAATGAAGGGGAATGATCTATA
>JARHVA010003430.1:110000-167500 GCA_037957365.1 Torreya grandis
TGAATGAGTGCCTAACCCCATGAAAAAATAAATTAAAACCCAGATTAAACTACAACTTTTTAGTTCCATTTTTAGGACCTGTGTTGAATTTTGTTGTTGAAATGGTGAAATAGAATAATGCTCTGAATCTCCCTTGAGAAAATTGAGCATTGATTACAATAGGTGGAAGTGTTTCAAACTATTTTTGCTTTTCTACATTTAAAGGAAGTAAGAAACTACGATAAGTGGTCTAGGGTTATATGTTACCCGGATGAGGTCTGCGCACCATTATCCAGACATTGAGAGAACTCCTCTTTGGTTGTGGAGGATGACACCTGCAGAAGAAAGGGTCTTAAATAGGAAAACTATTAGATGGATAGGTAGTAGACTACTAAGCAAAGCTTGATCCTAGAAGTGCAAAGATGTCCTGAAGGGGTGATAGTCTACTGATTGATAAGAAGCAGAATGTTGATAGAAAAGGAACTGACAAAAGATTGAACAAAAAGAAATAAAAACAAATGTGTACCTGTATGTAGCAATCTATCTTCCACAGTCACCGACGTCAGTTAGTCTACCGATGTCGGTTGGTTAAGGTCACCGACATCGGTTAGTCTACTGACGTCAGTAGGGGAAATGGGCCTGGTGGCTAGCGTCAGTTGGGGCAATGGTCTTGGATAGGGTTTGGATGGGTTCTTGGTCGATAGAATAGTCTGCAGAATGGTCTGTGGTAGTATGAGAGTCTGTTCAGGGTTTATGCTAGGTTTGTAGGGTAGAGAGTGTGGCTGAAAAGGGGATAAGGATGTGGGGAAGGCCTCTCAGCCTTTTCAAAAAGAAGTCAAGTCTGGTCTGGTTGATAGCTGAGTCTAGTTCATAGCACTTAGAAGTAGCAAATGGGGACCGATTATCAAAGCATTATGAAATACTAAGATGAAACAAAAGAAGAATACTTACCTCTTGCCTGCTGAAGAAGAAGTGTAGGAGACCTATTGTTGATGTTGTTGATGTATAAAACTACCTGTAGAGTGGAGTGATTGATGTAGAGTACCTGCACCCTATGATGCTTGCTGTGCATTTGGGAGAGAGGGAGCGAGAGAGGTTGGGAGATTGGAAGGTTGGCTGATTGAAAGATTGGAAAAAGATTACAGATCTGCATTTTAGATGCAGAACACAATTTTGAAGGAGATTAATGCTGGCAATACCACTGATGTCGGCCAACTACTGACCGACGTTGGCAGCCAAAGAATAGGAAAAAGGGCTAAAAATAGCCTTTTGTCTGTTCTTTCATCTGCCGAGGTCAGTTGGTCATGGGAAAACGGTCGAAGGTGGGTTAAATGAGCGTGAGGATGAGGAAGGGATGAAATGGGGGTTAAGTATTTAATATTTGGCATGGGGTGAGGGATGGCATCCAAGGAGAGGTATCCAAGGAAGGGTGAGGTGGCATGAGTGATGTGTCAAAAGGGGTGTTATTAATTTAAAATAGTTAATTATTTTAAATTAATAAGTGTGTGGGTTAGGAATGTGTTAGAAGTGGACCAAGGGGGAAGAAGACCAAGGAGTAGACATGATTTTGGTGTCTACATTTGCCCCTTTTTGTCTTGTTGGTTGTTCTTTGATGAACTACAAGACAAAAATAGGAGTTGGTTACCCCAGGTGTGGGATAAGGTAGCTTTCATCTTATTGGTTGTTTTGATGAACTGCCAGACAAAAATAAGAGTTGGTTACCCCAATTATGGGATGAGGTATTCCCCCTCAAAGCAGGAGTCGAGGGAAGGGAACATGGAATCTAGTGCTAATTTGATAGATAGTGGATGAAAAAGGTGAAGGTGAGGTTGTGAACATTGCAAAGGGTGGGATTGCGTGTATGCCATACCATGAGATGGTCAGGTTAAATTGTCACAAGTCAAAGGTCAAGGAGTGCTAAAATCAAAATAACTGGGCCCCAGCATTTAGTCATAGCTGATTGGGTTATTCCATCCAAGCTATAGCTCTAATGGTCATCATGCTCCAAGTATCCTAGGCTCAGGAAGTGCTCTTGGAAAACACAAAAAATGTCACAAGTAGTGGGGATCAACTTGCTCACGATCCTAGTACTTGTGAGGGTCAAAATGTGGGTTGAAAATAATTTTGCTAACCATTCATGAGGTAGCATACATGCAATCAAAACAACCAAGGTAGAGTTGTCTCGAAAGGGGTCAGAGTCAGAGGAGATAGGCGCGATCTCCATGGTCTAAAGAGATAGTCACGATCTCCAAGGTCATTGGTCAAGGATGGACAAAGGAATGGCTGAGCTAACCTCAGAAGACCCCATGTCAATTGAGTGTTGCCTACATAGCCCCTATTGTTAGGGCCTCAGGCTGATGTAGTTCTCCCTAAAAGGGAGGAAGAGGGTCAAGGTTATGGATTGGTCGGACGAGGTTAAGTCATGGTTAAGGATAGAATGGTTTGTCCATCAGATAGACAAACAAACAAATGTGGTCGAGCTAACCCTAGAAGATGCCATGTCATCTGAGTGTTGCCTACATAGCCCCTATTGTTAGGGCCTTAGACCAATGTAGTTCAGATGAAGAGTTAAAGTGGTCGATAGGTGGTTTTGGTCATGAGGGTAAGATGATGTTACAGCCTTTTCCATGTGATGGTGTATTCTGTAACATTGGTTGAGTGGTCTTTCATCCCTAGCAATTTTCCATAGTAGTAATGGTGTATGTTAAAAATGAATTGAGATTGTTTATGCTTCAGCAAGTAATGGTTTATGCTTAACATAAATCATGTCTGGTCGATAGTTTCTATGTGTATTGGTTTCCATAGAAACTATGTGAAATGGACTATGTCATGTTGGTGGTCTGAAAATGTTTGGTTTGATTTGGGTTGGTTGGATAATGATTTGGTTGAATGTGTGACCAAGATATAAGAAGTGAAAGGTGCATTGCTCTTTCATTGACAAGGACCATAATGATGGCATGGATAAGGGTTTTTGAAAACAAAAGCCCCATTCATGCATTACGTCGTTGATCAGTGTTGTGTTAGAGAAGTACTCAAATCACTTGACATTAAGTGAGATCAAAATCCATTGAGTATGTGATGTGATAGGCAAGGATGGGGGATCCCCTTTTTGGTAGGAACAATGTTGCCCCTTTTATAGGTGACCCAGAGAACGACTATAGACAAGTCCATGACTTTATGGTTTTGTCAGTCAGTTTTTTTTTTTTTTTTTGTTGGGGCAGACTGATCGATGCAGGAAGTCTATGTGGGGATGTTGTCTTGATTTGTGGTCATGTTGTGAAGCTGATCAATGTGGGAAGCTTTTGAGATAATGTTGTTTGTAGCAAGAGTTAGGTATAGCCACCCTTCGAGGGAGTGGTCTATATTTTGCTTTGTATGTTTGAATGTCTTTGAATAGATGTCCTTCAAGGGAGCAGTCTATCAATTACAGCAATTATGTAGCTGTCCTTCAAGGGAGCAGTCTACATTTATAATTTATGACCTTGTGAATAGGCATCCCAATTTTATATTTTTGTTGACTGAATTGTTGGTCATGGACTTGACTATAGAGGTTTAGAGGGTTTCCCTTTTATTAGGATGAAGCATTCATGCTTGACAAAAGGGTTAACTAATGTTTGTAGGGTTGAGGGTTAAAAGGAATAGGAATGACGATGATGGGGATTGCTCAAGGGATCAAGCTCAAGTTAAATGTCAAGTGAATAATTACTTGACTAATAGTAGACTAATCGAAGATGCAAGGCAATAAGGGGCTCAGGTTTTGGTCGGCCTTCGAAAGAAGATGAAGGATAAGTCCCTGATCCATGCATTATGATGCAAGGTCTGAGTAAATTAGGAGCAAACTTGCCTCATTTGCTTCATTCCAAATTGGTCACATGTTGGTCACCGTTTGGATGTGAAGATGATTAAGGATTTGGTTGATGTTTGGTCGATGTTTGGTTGATATGTTGTTTGGCATGTTTGGTTGGTTGATGTTTGGTCGATGTTGGTTGGTTGATATTTGATGTTTGGTCAAGGTTATGATAGTCAAGGTAAGGTCAAATTCCCCCAGTTGCTAGGGAGAATGTTTGATAGATTTAGTTTGAGAGGGAGAGATCCTGATCTGCCAAGTTGGAGGTAGGAATCTCAAAATCATGGATGGTGAAAGAGGAAATTATTGGTAATGATTTGATTAAAGTGGCTAATGGTTGGGGGTCATTAGGCTAGACCTCCATCAATTGTAAGGCTTGGAACAAAGTTTGATGATGTTGTGGAGAGTTTTGTATGAGATCATACAAAGCCATCTTCACAGGGGTCGTGTGGTGAGGTTGTTTCACCACAGAGTTAGGGATTGTCTTTGAGGATGTTGGTCGAGATGTGCCCAAGACAGTAATCTTGGGTTTTGGTTGTGGTGAAGGCTTGGTATATGGGGATGTCTAAGGGATAGAAACATGTCTTTCCCTTTATCCTTTTGGGTTGGTGGGATGGTGGTCAAGTTGACTGTGTTGATTTCAAATAATGGGGTTAAAGGCGGTGGAGGGACCATAGTCTGGTGTTGAGATCCCAATTTAGGTGATGATGTTTGTGAGGCATGTGATGGTGTCAAAGATTTGACAAAGGGGCAGTTAAGAGGATCCTTGATGAGAAGGGTATCCTTTTTTTGGTGTTGATGAATGATAGCTTTAAGAGCACAACAACGCTCAGTGTCATGTCCCGGTGTGTGATGATAGTGACAAAATTTAGTGTTGTCAAACCAAGATGGTCTTGATCCGAGAGTTGATGAGTGTGAAGGTGAGGAGGTATGGGAAGCATGGAATGATGTTAAAGGTTTGTTGATAATATGGTCAAGAAGAAGGGTGTCTTTCTCTAAGCATTGGTGAATGACAATCTTGAGGGCACAACAATGCTCAGTGTCATGTCCAGGTGTGTGATGATACGCAAAAAATTTAGTGTCATCGAACCAGGGTAGTTTTGGTCTAAGAGATTGGTATGGTTTAAGAGGTGGAAGACTAATGTGAGAAGACTGCAACAATTGTCGTAACAGCAAGGCATAAGAACCTGCCAATGGGTCTGCATGTTTTGTTGCAGTAGGGGTTGATGAATTTTGTTTTAGAGGCATATGAGTCATTGGTGATTTTGGAGGAGATATATGTTTAATGGGTAAAGGGGATAATGGAGGAAATTTGCCTCTATGAGGTGTTGGAGTAGGAAGCACTCCTATTAAGGTGGATGGATGTGGGCCCAAAATAGAGGGCAATGATGAAGGTGGGGGAGGAATTCTCCAGTGTGGTTTAGTGGCCTTCTTTGGTTTGGTTTGAGGTCCACTATTGTGCGAGGCAAGATTAGATATGGGGTGATCACCAAGAGATTTAATCTCTTTTGGCATGGTGGATGCCTGCATGGGTTTGGGTTCAGATGTGGATAGAGGTGAGTGAGATGTAGCGATCTCAGGTAAAAGGCAAGAGAAAACCATCACTGGGTCTTTCTCGATCGAAGTGGGTCAAGAGACAGGGTCTTCTCTTGGTGGAGAATAAATTGGAGAATGTGACTCCTCAAGAGGATAGAGGGCAAGGATGATGGTGCCTTCTACTTGTGGTTGAGGAGTAGGAAGGGTATGGTCCTCCATTGGTAGGAGGAAGGATGAAGGTGGGGCTAATGGCATTGGTATGGTCGAAGCATCCTCCAATATAAAAGAGGTCGATGGAGAACTAATAGGAGAATAAGGCTCTTCTACCTGTGGAGGAGGTTGGTCAGGGACAAGAGGTGAGACCATGTTGACCGTGCGTATATCATGCTCTTGGGAGCTATCAGCCATGGTCTAGACATTGTTTTGGCTAGGAGGATGGTTAGGAAAAGGTTGTTTGAAGATATCAATGTTTTGATTGGGTGGGGAATTCAGGTTATCTAAAACAATATCTCCCTTATCTATCATGTCTTGGACAATGTTCTTGAAGGTTCGACAGTTGTTTATGTCATGGCCTTGGACACGGTGATAGTGATAGAAGTCATTTTCCCTATACCATGTAGGGATGGCTTTTGAAGGGTCAAATTGAGGTGGTCAGATTAGAGGGAGATTGAGGACCCCCTGCTTGATGAGTTTATCCAAAATAGAAGCATATGATTCTCCTATAGGAGTATACTGACGCTATATATACCATTGTTGGAATTGTTTAGTTATGCTTTGTGATGTTGAAGGTTGAAGTTGGTCGGTCATTGTCGAGGATGGTGATCTAATGACCATAGTGTTTGCCACTCCTTTGGACTTGGAGTGGGAAGAAGGTCTGGAAGAAGAAGGTTCATTGGTTTTTGTGTTAATATTACGCAATTTGACCCTATTTTCTTTAATAACACAGAGTTCAAGCTTTTAGGCCATGGTGAAAGCTTCGTCAAAAGTGCGAAATGTCTGAACCCACAAAGTAGGTGAGATGTGCTTGGCACATGCTCGAGAGAAGAGCTCAATGAGCTTGGGTTGAAGTAAAGGGAAGGAGATTTGGTTGATTAAGCCTCTCCAATGGGCGACAAAATCAGTTATGGATTCATCATCAAACTATCTGATAGAGTATAGATCTATGATTGAAACCTTTTTGGTGATATTGATCGAAAAGTGGTCAAGAAAAAGTTGGGCTAGTTGAGTGAAAGAAAAGATAGAATGACTGGTAAGGGAGCTATACCAATCGAGGGCAGGGCCAGAAAGCAACATGGGGAATGTGCGTAGTAGTAACGCATCGTCATGTGCTATCAAGTAACAAGCATGTCTGAATGCTCGTAGATGTTGTTGTGGGTCTTCCTTACTCTGGAAGTGAGTAAACTTAGGAATTTCCAACTGACTGGGATATGGCTAGATTGGGATGGAGAGATTGATGGGTTCATTACAAATTTGGTCATATGAAAGGACATTGCTTGAACCAGAAATAGAAGCCTCAAGATTAGATATTTTGTCCATCAGCATCTTGATGAGATCGGCTAATGGATTGGTAGATGGGGCACCTCCTAGGTTGTAAGGCACTTGGAAGGTGATAGAAGAGGTGTATGATGTAGTCGGTTGCACTTTTATAGGTGTAACATATTGATAACTAGTCATTGGGATAGATGTGGAAGCCAGGGGTGGTTGTGCCATGGAGTTGGAGGGCATAAGTTGACTAGATACCACCAAAGGTGGTTGAATGGTAGCATTGTTAAAAGGGGAGGTAGACACTCCTACATTTATAGGTGCAAGAGTGTGTGAAGTCAAGAAAATCAAATTTTGGTATGATGTAGAACTTGGTTGAATTGCGTGTGGTTGAGGGGGTAATGAAACTCCGATGGAGGTCGGTCCAAAAATAGATGGGGAGGCCAAACTTTGCATATTGGCTATGGTCGGGTTAATGGTTGAGGCAATAGTCTGAGTCATAAAAGGCTGGGTAGCAAATGGTGTTGATGTCATCGTTGCTTCACCTGAAAGGTCTCGCATTTGGTTTCTTGTGAGATAGTGTTGGAGAGCCTTGACATTGTGGTCAAGGAGTCTCTCAAAGTTTGGGTCCCCTTCGGGGACAATTGAAGGTTGATTGGGAGTTGGTTGGGTAGAAGTTCATTCGGTCTCTAAATGATACTCCATTAGAGGACTAGGCATAGATGGCAAAGGTGGGAGTGGTCATTGCCTTGCGTGGTCAAGAAGAGTTATATTTTGACTGCGTGTCAAAACCATTCAAGGAAAAAGGCTCAAGTTTTAGAAACTGTGTTTTTTAGTCTTAGAAAACTAGAATGGATGTTGGACAGCAAGAAATTTGGGTTTTAAGCTTGTTGTTTTGAGAAGAAAAATTTGGATAGTGACTGACGTCGGTAGAAAAATTGATGCTGGTAAAACAGGTTGCCGATGTCGGTCAGAAAACTGATGCTGGCGAATAAAGTCTGTTGATGTCGGTGGTAAAACTGATGTCAGTTACTGTGTTTTCTAGAAACTCAAAAAATTTGAGAGTTTTTGGAAGAAAGAAGAAAACGTCTTCACTAGCTCAAAAAACTAGATAAAGACAGAAAAGAAGATGAAGACAAGTAGACCCTAAACATTAAATCCTAAGAATAAAATTTTAGAATCATGTTGGCTTATGCCTTAGAGTGTGTTTGGGAAGTTGGCTTTTAGAATGGGTCTTAGAAGAAGCAATCTAAGGTTGGTTTCAGGTTAGTTTCGGTGCTCAAGATCTGTGTTAGGTTTTGTATGTGGCCTGGTGCTAAGGAGCAAGCTCCCCTCACTTCATGAGCCCAGTGATAAGCTGGTCTCACTTAGCCAGTATATACTTCCCCTAGAGTTTATCCTTTGCCAGAGAATAGAGTGGGCTTTCCCCTTGGTAGTGAAGTCCAAGTGGGATTGTCAGGACGGGTAAGGTATCCACTAGGTGATGAAATCCTAGTCGGTCCTTGTCTCAAGTGAGTTTAGATTTTTGATTTTGTGCAAGTGATTTGGTCGTGTAGCATAAGTGGCCTACACTTTATTCATGATGAGGTTTTAATTGCTAGGTGTGAGAGCTAAGTATGCATTCAGGAAGAAATGAAATGCAATGTATTTTAAGCCCAAATTGAAATGTGTGTTTGTATGCAGACAAGTGAGAAAAGGTTGAAGAGTATGACTTTGACTAGTCTAAGATACAGTAAAGAAAGAAAAAGAAGGATTCTTTGTAACTTTTCTAATAGTGTCTTTTGGAAGAGATATAAGAAGAGAGATGCAAGAAGAGACCTAATGCACCTATATGAAAAGTTTGTTTAGAATAAAAAAGTATGAACCCAAGGAAAACTCCTAGGGTCCCACTGGGCATGTCAGAATGTTTCAAACTATTTTTGATTTTCTATATTCAAAGGAAGTAAGAAACTAAGATAAGTGGTCTAGGGTTAGATGTTACCCAGATGAGGTCTGTGCACCATTATTCAGACATTGAGAGAACTCCTATTTGGTTGTGGAGGATGACACCTGCAGAAGAAAGAGACTTAAACAAGAAAATTGTTAGATGGATAGGTAGTAGACTGCCAAGCAAAGCTTGATCTCAGAAGTGCAAAGACTTCCTGAAGGGGTGACAGTCTATTGATTGATAAGAAGTAGAATGTTGATAGAAAAGGAACTGACAAAAGATTGAAAAAAAAGAAATAAAAACAAATGTGTACCTGTATGTAGCAATCTGTCTTCCACAATCACCGACGTCGGCTAGTCTGTCGACATCGATTGGTTAAGGTCACCGATGTTGGTTAGTCTGCCGATGTCGATAGGGGAAATGGGCCTGGTGGCTAGTGTCGGTCGGGGCAATGGTCTTGGATAGGGTCTAGACGGGTTCTTGGTCGATAGAATGGTCTGCAGAATGGTTTGTGGTAGTATGAGAGTCTGTGCAGGGTTTGTGCTAGGTTTGCAGGGTAGAGAGTGTGGTTGAAAAGGGGATAAAGATGTGGGGAAGGCCTCTCAGCCTTTTTGGGAAGAATTCAAGTCTGGTCTGGTTGATAGCCGAGTCTGGTTCATAGCACTTAAAATTAGCAAATGGGGACTGATTATCAAAGCATTCTAAAATATTGAGATGAAACAAAAGAAGAATACTTACCTCTTGCCTATTGAATAAGAAGTGTAGGAGACCTGTTGCTCATGCTGCTGATGTATAAGACTACCTACAGAGTGGAGTGACTGATGTAGAGTACCTGTACCCTATGATGCTTATTGTGTGTTTGGGAGAGAGGGATTGAGATAGGTCAGGAGATTGGAAGGTTGGTTGATTGAAAGATTGGAAAATGATTGCAGATCTCCATTCCAGACGTAGAACGCAGCTTTGAAGGAGACTGATGCTGATAATACCACTGATGTCGGCCAACTACTAACTGATGTCAGCAGCCAAAGAATAGGAAAAAGGGCTAAAAATAGCCTTTTGTCCATTCTTCCATCTGCCGAGGTTAGTTGGTTGTGGGAAAATGGTCGAAGGTGGGTTAAATGAGCATGAGGATGAGGAAGGGATGAAATGGGGGTTAAACATTTAAGATTTGGCATGGGGTGAGGGATGGCATCCAAGGAGAGGTATCCAAGGAGGGGTGAGGTGTCATGAGTGATGTGTCAAAAGGGGTGTTATTAATTTAAAACAGTTAATTATTTTAAATTAATAAGTATGTGGGTTAAGAATGTGTTAGAAGTGGACCAAGGGGACCAAGGGGGAAGAAGACCAAGGAGTAGACACGATTTTGGTGTCTACAGGAAGATATCTTTGTGATAAAGCATCCTTCTTGTAAAATACAAAATCCAATTAAGTAGGTCTAGAATAACCTATAAGATGCTTTATATGAGGTCTTATTTTAAAAACTACCTAAGCATGTGTAATAGTGGTTGGTTGCTTATGCAACCCATAAAAGCTAAATTTATGGATAGTGCCTTGAGTGGATGAAGGAGAACTTAGAAAGGCTTGAAATCCTAGATGCCACTTGGACTAGAGTAGTAGATAAATGGTGGCAAGGAGTGTTGAACGGTTATATACTTGAGTTCATAGTGTCAACATGCTCTTTCCTTGATGAAGTAAAGTATTAATTTTTTCATGAACCTAGAGGCACATTTATGAAAGATTTTAATATAAATCTTGATAAATTGATGGTGGATTATAGATTTGAAACTATGAGAATGGAAGGTTAAGTCTTTTTTAATATGAGTAGCACAACAAGGAAGAAGGGGATGTATAGGTGAAGCACAGTGGAAGAAGATGAGAAGATTGACACCTGAGAGCTCAGGAGATAGACTTATAACAAAAAGAGGCATAGGTTTATGGAAGATCTAAAACTTGGAAGTGTCGAGAGAACCTATACTGAGTGGGAAGGGCATGGGAAAGGATCCCTTGAATTACAAAAGTGTGAGGAGAGGAACAATGAATCTATAGATCAAGTTCAACTTTTGATGGGTGAATATTGAATTATGTCCTATATAATTTAATGATTGAATATGTGTTGAAAATGCCTATCCCATTTGAGCCTATGGTGTTATCTCATACACTAGATCCCCCATGTGAAGAAAGAAGAGTGATAACTGATCCTATTATCCACATTAACTTTGACCATTTTGAAAACTTAGACTATAATTTTATGATTGAATAAGTAACTCATTACAAAGAGTTAAGTGAGGATACCTCTATATGTTTAGGTGTTATCTTGATAATATAAAATGTGAGCGTAATCATTATAGTTCAGCTAATGTCAGCTGTGTAGAGTGGGAAATAACCCATAAAAAGTGGTTTGGTGTCACAAGTCAATAGTATAGTGCCTTTATCATCTTTGGTGTTGATAGTAATAGGGCCAATGCCTAACCTAGTGTCTAGAGGAATTGGAGGACCACCACTAAGACAAGTACAAGAGGGAAAGTTCCTAAAATGCTAGTGCCCCCACATAGAAAATTTACTATGAGATGGCCATGGACTTGCCAAAATACCACAGCATGGAAAATATCATAGATCATGTGCTAAAATGTGACCTATAATGACATGCTTAGGGTATAACCTAGTTGGATCACAAGGCAACATAGTTCATGACAACTCTGATTGATTGTACTCATACTTGGTATAGAAAATTTGATCCTACCTAGGCCATGATTAATGATGACACCTTAAAGGAAGCATTCCTAAAATATTTTAAAAACCCAAGTTTAAATAACAAACCATTGACACATTCAAAGAAATCAACCAGGGGCTCTCTATAAGTGCACACCTATATGATGCCATATTTAAGACACTTCTTTCCAAGTTTATTTATGACATTCACCCCTCTTATCATGCATAATGCTTTATTGGATGATTTTTAGTACCATTCTAAAGAGCCTTATCTATGAATTCATTCACTGACCCTCATAAATCACTTGAATCTACACTCAGAGTTGAGGTAGTAGGGAGTGTTACTACTAGAATTAGCCCATTCATGGAGGTACAAATTAAATTTATGGCCTCCCAAGTTTAGAAAACAACTACTAGTTCATTGTAATATACTTAAAGTGGATTATGATGCATTGATTATGAGATATAATGCCATAACAATAACAACTATCCTTGAAAGAATGTGCACACATTATTTTTAAGCTATGAGGTTTATCATAAAGTAAATGATGTTTACCACTTCCATTTATTGAAACACACCATTCAGGTTAACACAACCATTTATTTTTGGTTATGTGATGCCTACACCCATACCATAATTGATTATCACATGATCAATTAGATACATAAAAACATAGAGAGAGGTGATAGGTAGGAAAATGTAGTAGCTAGAGGGTAGGCAACCCAAGGAAATGAGGGACATGGCCAACAAAATATAGGATATAGAATGCAAAGAGGCACTAAAAAGTGAGATTGAGGACATGGTGGAGGAAGATTCCCACCATGATCATGTTACAAGCATGGCTTGATCAAACACTATCATCATGACTACCTCACACATCCAACATATAGGTATTTTTGAAGAACACACAAGGTTTAAGAATACCCTAATTTATACAAAAAATTGACCCAAGGCTAGCCTAGAATAGACAAGGGTACATGGATGATAATTGATGAGCCAAAAATGGAGAAGTTGAATCTAAAAGCACAACTAACCTTCATGAAGCCAATCAAATTACATGTAACTACTCATAAAGGATTCACCACTCTATTTCCAATTGTACCAATGCTCGAGTTGTGCTTGAAATATGGGGAACAAAGTCACACTAAGTGCATAATGTGGCTTGAACCCAAAGCTTCACCTTACCTAGAGCTTAAATGTCAAAAATATGTATTATAATAGGATATGAGTGTGATTCATAACCTATAAGGAGAGTTCACACTGGTGTGAGACTTAGAAGCACAAGCTACCACCTCTCACAAGTAATAAGATGGTCAAGAAGATGAGGTACAGGAATAAATTGAGATCTTGCACCTCCTAAAAATATAAGGGATGTTTCCCTTATTAAATAACTTAATTTTAGAACATGTAGGATAGAATTAAATTAAAGTCATTATTCCATGTATGGAAAGGGCATGAGAAGTTAGGCATATACAGAATGTAGAGTATGATCAACAAATCCTAGTGAATGCCACCATTGATGAATGGTCAGTATGTGAGGACCTTATGGACATAGTCACTAAGGTTAATATATTAACAAAGAACACATGAGAAACTATGGGTAGGCCAATCTTGAGGCCATTTCCTCCTATAATTTTCATTGCCAACAAAACCAAGACTCAACCAATCAGAATCCTAAAAAATTCCATTATATATATCATGGGTGTCAAGTTTTATGCTAACTTTGAAGTGATCAAGTTGGATAAACAATATAATTATCGAATTCTCCTAAGAAGGCCATGGTGCTACACAAATAATGTTTACATGTGTTTCAAGAAGAGCTATATGAAAATGAGAGGGTAGTAATCCCCCTCTCAAATGACCAAGATCCCTTATGTATAAATAGTTGATCTTGAAGATGAGATTAACCATACCTATAATATCATGGTGCAAGGTGTCGAGACTCTCCACCCTAATGACCAATGAATGATTTCGTGATAGTATAGGTAGTTATCCTTGAATACCATTGATGTTGCTTACGATCGATCGGTTAAAAAATATTATAAAACAACTAGTCTTAGGTGCCACTTAGTGAGCATGAAGGTGACAAAGCCTATGAGAACTGATTGGGTCCATATTTATTGCACTTTGAAGAGATGGGTCCCTTATGATAGAAAGAAATTAAAGAGAGCATTTTGACTAAGTAAATGTTAATTTTACACACTTCAAAGATATAAGGGGAGAAACCTTATGGAGGAATATGTTTATGAACTCAAATAATGTGTCCTAGAGGAGGTAGATAAGATGGGTGCATTTGTGTATACTTTAAGGAGCATTGTCACTTGTTAGTGGGAATTTCAAAGGCCTAGCTTGCCAAATTGGAAAGATGCAAAATTAAAAATATGCAAAAGATTTAAGAAATCAATGAGGATTTAGATGTTTCTATATACTCTCGTAATTCAAACCCAATAGCTCACATGCACTTGTGTGAAGAAACTTAGACTGAATATGGCACAAACACCCCAAGGAACTTATGGGTGCATGCCTTCTACATATCCTTAAAGATGTGGGAATGAACATGGTAAGTTTTCAATGAGATGCACCATGAGATAGAAAATTGAGATGCACCCAAGGAGAGGTTCGTGTAGACCTCCTTTTCTTCACTAAACCTAGAATTTATTGAGCCACTACAAGTAATTCAAAGGGTAGTGTTCGAGGACACTACAATCCTAGAGGAACACCTAAAGGACATGTTCATGGAAAAAGGATTGGTGCTCCTAACTTTCATCATGGATCAGGTGCTCAATAGTGACTTGAACAAAGAAGATGATGAAACCTAGAAGGAGCATAACTAGATAACCTTGATAGGCAAGAAGAAACTAGTACACTAAATAGAGGATATCAACCCCAATAAATAAGACCCTAATCATATTCACATAGTGAAAACTAATGAAAGTAGGAAAGTTTAATATTACCATTAAGAGAGGAATGAACCCTACCATGCATCATTCAATACTACTAAGGTAGACATCATCACAGAAGGGGAACCAAAGATGGTTACTCTAGGTGCATATTGGTTTGATGTGACATGAATTATGGATATCTTGAAGTATTTCCAAGATTTGTTCCCTTAAAATTATTAGGACATAAAGGGAACCGACCCATCACTTGGGAAAATGAGTATAAAGTTAGTGGATGGTGTAAGACTTATCAAGAATCACCCTTATATAATGAACCCCAATCTTCGTGTCAAGGTCAAAATGGAGATTGATGGTATGTTAACCATAGGCATTATCTATCTGATATAATAATCCAAATGGGTGATCCCCATGGTGATTAGCATTAAGAAGGATGGGCACATTCACATTTTCATTGATTATAGAATGTTGAATGTTGCCTACATCATTGACCCTTCCTGACTCCATTTACTAATGATGTCCTAGATGGAATTATAGGCTATGAGATTTACACCTTATTTGATGGGTTCTCTAAATACCATCAAGCCCAAATTGAAGAGTAATACAATCCCAAAACAACCTTTGTGATTTAATGGCATTTTTTTTCTCATAACATGATGCCTTTGGATTCAATAATGCACCATTCATGTTCTCTAGAGTGGTGATCATTACATTTAAGGAATTTACCCATAAGTTCCTCCAAGTTTACCTATATGACTAGACTATGTATAGGCTTGTAAAAGACCATTATGATAACCTATGCCTAATGTTTGAAAGATGTAGGTAGCTACGGATATCCTTGAACCTCAATAAGTGCATCTTTGTAACACTATTTGGAACCTTGATCAAGTACATCATCTATAAATATGGTATACTTATTGATCCCATGAATATTACAATAATCATTCATCTCAAGACCCCTTCAATGCAAAAATATGTTCATTCCTTTCTAGGCCATTACGGTTACTATAAGAAATTCATAAGGAGCTATGGAAATATTTTGGTTCCATTAGAAGAGATTTTATACAAGGATGGATTTTTCTATTAGGGTATAGTGCAAGAGGGTGACTTTAAAACTCTAAAACTTAAATTGGATAGCATGCCTATTTTATAATTTCCCAATTAGACAACCCATTCCATGTCTATGTCGATGTATCTAGATCTCCAATTAGCACCATTCTGGCACAACATAGTGAAGTAAAAATGGATCATCCCATCTCCTTCACATGCAAAAAATTGACTTAGGTAGAGTATAACTATACAATAACTAAGCATGAGGTATTGGCCATGGTCTACACCCTATAAAAATTCAAACAATACTTGTTGGTGACCCCATTCATATTTTTCACAAACCATGAGGTGCTTAAGTACCTTGTGAACATGTTCATTCTCCATGGGTGCATTTGTATATGAATAGTTATATTTCAAGAGTTTCAATTCTCAGTTGTCATCAAGCTTTAAAAATAGAACTTAAGCCCATACCATTTTTCCCACATCAATTCTAACAATGTAGTAACACAATTGAGGATGATATGACATATGTGTAACTCTATAGAGTTTAACATTTCCTTGAGGACTTGGCAGAGATAGTCAATTTTCTAACATCAAGATCCATGCCCCAGACTATGACAACCAAAGAGAAGAAATAGCTCATAGTTCACACCACTCCTTTTCAGCTCATTAGTAAGAAACTATACAAACTAGGTTGAGATGAAGTCCTACACTGATGTGTATTAGAACACAGAATGGACTCTATTTTGTGTGAGATGAATGAATGGATAGTAGGATGGCATTACATTAGAGATGCAATAGCATAAAAGGTATTACAATCAGGCTTATAGTGGCTAAGTCTATTCTAAGATGCAAATAATTATGCCAAGGCATATGACATATGCCAGTGCATAGGGAATCCCAACCATTGATATGAAATACATTTTATCCCCATTCTTTTCCATACACCATTTGAAAAATGGGTCATTAATTTTGTTAGGCCAAACACTCCTACAACAAGGCACATATGCATAATATATATTCTAGTGGCCATTAATTATTTCACCAAGGGGGTTGAGGTAGTTTTAACAAAATAATGTGCATCCATCATAGCCACAAGGTGCATATGGGAAAACATCATAAGTCACTATGGGTGCTCACTTAGTTTGACTAATTATAGAGGCATACACTTCATCAATGAAACTATGTAGATCCTAATGACATAATACATGGTGGCACACCATAATACCACCCCTTATCATCCACAATTTAATGGTACCACTGAGGCATTCAATAAGATACTAGGAATGTGCCTACAAAGATATGAAACATTGGTTGCAAAGATTAGGATGATCAAGTATCAGTCATATTATGGGCATATCATATAACCTATAAGCACCTGAACAAGGCTACACCATTTCAATTGGTATTTGGGATTGAGGTAGTTATGCCATTATATTTCATGGTACCATCATTGTTCATTACATGTATTTTTCATTTGGATGACCAAGAATCATTGAGTGCAAGATTAGAGGACTTGGAGCACTTGGATGAGGTGTGCACCCAAGCAAGGTGGAGTTAGAAGATAGACAAGGCACATTAGAATTTGTGTCATGATAAACATATTAAGTGAAAGGTACTAACTAAAGGAGCATTTGTCTTGGTCTATGACTCCAAGTACCTCAAGCACCTGATAAAGCTATAAATTAGGTGGATGGGTCCATATGTCATCCATAACATATTGAAAACTATCACATGTAATCTATACATGTTGTTTGATGAAATGATCCTTGGGAATTTCAATGGTAATTTATTGAAGCCTTATAGGCAATATTATGGTGCTTGTACCATTAGACATTGACTTCTTAGTCATGATTTGGTTATGTTATGCTGACCTGAGTAACATTTAGCACAAGCCAACCATTTCCTTATGTTTTATGTTATTTTGTGTTTTGGTGGTGATGAGTGAATAAGTAAGGTGATTTTAGGACCGTAATTAAACTATTATTTAATTTCCATGCATAAATCTAATCAGGTGAGTTTAGCATAGATGTTTTCTAAAGCACTTGAGGCTAGACACCTAAGTTTTTGGGTGCATAGACTTTGCCAAAATTACATAGATATGAGTACCAAGTGACATAGAGAGGTGAAAATGATTTTAAGTATGTATAACATGAGAGAGAGGTGTAAAATATGCTAATTAAATATTACACTTGAATCCTAAATCACTGGAGGACTAATGTAATGGATTTGTATGGGGTAGGGATAGGCCAAGGCAAGAGATGAAAGCACAAAGAAATTAACCAAGTTAGGAAAGCATGCTTGAAATATAAGCATATTAGGAAGATAAGATGGAACCTTGGAGGATGAATCACACACATTTTAAATGTTTCACCAAGGTTATCATCAGGAAGGTGAAGGTCGTGCCAAGTGAACAAAGCATAGGAGGAAGATCTTCAAGACAAGCTGGCATCCACCCAAAGTTAGGTGGGAAGTGACCATTTGAACTACATATCACTTCATCAAAAATAAAATTAGGAGAATATATTTAGGTGATAGTTAAGACACAAATATCTACATTAAATTCATAGGTGGTAGTGGATTTTCATGGATTTCATAGGTTTTAGTGAATTCTAAGAAATCTATGTGCCACCATGTCATTAAACACATGAAATTAAGAGGGTACCTAAATTAAGGATATAAATAAGTGAAAGGCTAACTGGTTTAGGTTATAAACCTTAAATTAAATTAAGTATAGAACTATAACTAAACCAGAGCCAAATTGAGAAAATGCTACTAGAGTGAAACCTGAGTGAAATGCTACTAAACAAGAATAATTTTAAAGTGGAGATTACATCCCCTTTGAGATTAGAAAGGAGGCTTGTTGGGTGAGAATTATGAAAGAAACAAAAAGGAGAAAGTTTCATTGATACCAAAGCTACCATTAATGTCAAATGAAGTTCAAAATATGAATTCATAGTTATAAACCTTGTGACTATGAGAAGTGCCAAGAAATATTATAGGCTTTGAAAAAATCAATAGAATGCACTTCAACTCTAGATGGTTTAGTATGGGAAAGAAATGCATGATTTTTGATCCACCATAGGCATATAAAGACACCAAACAAGTGTGGACAATAGAAGATATGGATACTATAAATAAGAAAGCATAGCCGGTGGAAGGGGTTAGCATCCTATTATTTGATCCTAAGTTACTCACAAAGATGTCATACCAAGAAATATGATTTCCCACAGAGGTCTTGGTAGGAGAGAAATGGGAATCTTTCATGCACACTTGACAACTAAGAGAATACAACCATCACACCTAAATTAATGCACAAGATCTAATGAAATACTAGGTGGTTGATATGGGGGGCCAAGATAGAAGAAGGTGTGGCATTATTCAACATCTCCATCTGAGACAAAATTTACACCACTAGTGAAACTTAGATTTATGAGTTGTCATGTTTTGGGAAGCTAGAGGAATGCATGTAGTTCCTCTTCTTGCACATCTATAGAGACTACTTCTAATTTTTAGGAAGGCACATGTAGTTATTAGTAATCCTAATTTGAAGAATCACCAAGCTCCTAGACTCTAACATAGATATCCACTAGATGATGGTAGATGATCCTGAAGTAGAAAGGGTCATAAAAATCTTTGGGTACTACAACGGAAGATTTGCATTCCCCATAAAATATATAAAAGACTCTATAATGAGGGTAGATACACACCTTAAAATTTCAAAACTTTTCCTCTGTGGATGGTGGATAGACATGACCAAGGACTACTTGTGCATTGCCCACCATATGACGTAAGGGATCAAGTTCAACATAGAAAAATTCATTAATAAATAAATGGTGAAGAATGCACTTGATTTTCACACAGCATGAGAGACCTTCAAGTGGGGGTCAATTTTGATTTTAGTTTTGATGGAGAATATTGGCATGACCAATGGTGACAAAGGAAATATTTGAGTCTTTCTGATGCATAATGATTCCTTAGCATTTAAGTACTATAAATTCTCCTACCCACCCACCTTCTCCCAGAAGTACAAGACTCACATGATGGGGTAGTGTGACCAATATATATATGAATTTGGGATGTAATGGCACATCCCTAAGGAGATCCCTTAAAACATTTTTGGAATAATAACCTTCACTATTATGTAGCACTTCTATGTAGTGTGTTTGGTACTCATAGATGATAGTTGATCAGACTCGCTAAAACTCATTTACGTATTTTTTTCCAAGTACTTTAGGGATTCACTAAGGAGAATTATAAATTTGTATTAGTTTGACATCACATTAAAGGCCATGTATTTTTTGTGGTGATAATATGTGCACCTAGGAGGAAAAGCTACCAAAGATGAGGAGGATGACTCAGATCACACTGACCTCCATCCCCTCCAAAAAGAAGTAATACTTGGACATATAAACATATTAAATTATGAGATGAAGATCAAAAAGAAGGGTTTAGACCCTAGTAGGATGATGATCTTCCCCTCTAGATTTGTGATGAATGGAATCTAGCACCAGTATCAAAGAAGAAATCTCCCCAAAAAAAGTGGGGAGAAATACTTGAAGAAATTCAATAATGCATATGTTAAGGATCACCTTTGATGATGAAGATACTCCATCAACCCCAAATATAAAGTGCATGAACTTCACACAAGGTAATTTCTCTCTTAGCAATAAGGAGAAGAAGAAGAAGTCCAAGGGGGCCATTGTAATACCCATAATAACCTTGGTAAACATGGAGGTACAATAGGTATGTGAGGAAATGGAGGTTCAAAAGGTATGGGAAGAGATAGAGGAGTAGGAGGAAGGAGGGACCAAGGTCTACATTTTAAAATAAGTAGGATAAGATCCTAGTGTTAAATAAGTTTAAAAGACCCTTCAAGGTGGCACTACTATCATTCTTAGAGACGCAAGAAATTTGCCTAGTGCCTCACCAAAAGGGCCCTCCACACAACCTTCATGAACTAAGGAGGAAAAGATAATCTTGTGGAATAAAATGGGCCATAGAAAGGAAGAAATAGAAATGACACTATAACTAGAGAAAAAAAGAGGCCATGAAGGTAGCCAACATGACTCAAGAGCATATTGATAGAGTTGAGGCCGAGGAAATGAAGGTAGAGGAAGAAAAAGCCTTAGCACTGGCAAAAAAAAGGAAGGTCAAGAAGAAGGCTAGGAAGAAAAGGCAAAGAAAGAAAAGGAAGAAAAAGAGGTTATTACAAGTCTGGAACCAACTATATAAGTGAAAAAAAAGGCTCTTAGTGCCTCCACCAGCATAATAGACCAAGTTGCATTACTAGCACACCTAAATAGTGAAGGGGCACTTGAAGACAAGGAAGGCAATGCTAGAACCTTGAAAGAAAAAATAGAGAGTGATGAAAAGACATAGAAATAATAAGAGGAGGGTGAAGTTGGCATCAAGGGATAAAAAAAAGTAGACAAAGGGGACAAGTCCAAAGAAAACCCTTATAAGAATAGGAAGAAAAAACCTTAGAGGAAATAATTAAAGAGAATGGTAGCATTGATGAAAAGGAAGAAGAATAAATGGATATGGTTATCATAGAAGAAGAAGGCATGGAGTTGAGCCTAAGAGAAAATATGTAGAAGGGGTGGACAGATGAATATTTCTACATGTTTGAATACATGCCCCCTAGAGCTTCCATAACTAGGATGCACCAATAGCTATTGTTTTCTTTTGATAGTTATATGGAAGAGTATCACTTTGAGATACCATAGAAGTTCATATTGGGTGAATATAAACTAGAAGAAGGGCATGATGCCCTTATCATAAATCCACATGCCATGAACCCAATCACGTAGATAAATGTACTCATCTAGATGGCTTCTGAAGTTGTATGAAAGAACATCATCAATGATGTTAGGGATTTTAAGTGGAATAAAATTACCTTGGATGAAGAAGAAGTGAAGGCCATGAAGTTTAAGTTGCATAAAATATCCAATCACATAGAGATAGTCAATCCATCCCTATTGGATGGCACTAACACATCAAACCTCTCATAGGTTGATAAGGTATGCATGCTAGTGAAGAAAATGATCTCAAGGTTGAAGGAAAAGCTAGCACAAGAAGAAGAGGACCCATGTGCCATGTTAAAATGGGAGCTAGCTACAAAACTCAAAAAGGTGGAAGACCTCTTGGTAAAACTTCAAGAGGGTGCAAATGTAGTCGATGCCATCTTTTGCAACTTCTTTAACTAGGCATAAGTCATAGACACATGCCTCAAGTAGGAAAAGGGGGAGAAATAGTAGTTGATGGCATAGGTATACAATAGGTTAGAACACTCCCAAATAATGGGGAAGGTTAATGCATTGAGCACACAAATTAAAGACTAGGAACAAAACTTGAAAGCAATATTTTGTGCCTTGTAGACTAAGGCCTATGAACAAAGTAAAATCTTGGATGGAGGAGAGCAAATATCAAGGCCTTTAGGAAGTAATTTGAGTAGACAAATGTGCTCATGCTTAGTGTCACCTCCATAGAGATAGATAGTGCCACTAAGGAACTCAAGATCATATCAAGGGATTTGAGGACTTTAACACCGAGATGGAGAGCATGCCCAAATTCTACAAACCAAAAGCTTTGAAAGACTAATTTGAAGATAGAATAGTAATTTTTTATGGGGTAATGTTGGGGCCCTTTTAGGGCTAAGTATGGATCTAAACCAACTCATTAGGCATCTTAGTATGAGGTAATCATTTGTATGATTTCCATTTTGGTATCTTTTACACCAACTAGAATAATCATCATAGACTTAGCACCAAATGGTAGGTGGTTAACTAGAACCTAGTTTTTTAAGGCATCTTCTTGAGTGACTACATGTGATGACCATAACACAAAGGGCATAAGATGTTAGAGCTAGTAGAATGATCAACCAAGGCTCCATCTCAACACCTGGTATGTGCCCTCCACCTTGGCATGAATAAGTTCCTATCTGCTATAAATTTGATCCCAATCCAATGATTAGAGGGATACAAGTTGATGTAGAAAAGTTCTAGAGAAATCAAACTAGACTGCTAGAGCCACCATTAGTGTTAGGTATAGAATAGACACCTTTGAGGCTCTGTATTGTAGTGCCAAAACCTTGATCTGGTTACACCCCTAGTTAATGTCTTTTAAATGTGAAATGAATGCAATATTTATGATGGTATAACTTCAATATATGAATGTTAAGTTTAGTAAAGCTCTAGACTATGTCATTAATGGAATCCCTATGTAAAATATGACGTCAAAATACTTAAAAAATAGCCTAAGTGTAGATAAGAACCCATGCATATTAATGATATCCTTGCATGAAGTGTGATCCTAGTATGAACTTGATCTAAAGAATTATATTGACCCCTCAAGAACTGGATGTGCTAATCTTAGCAAAATAGATGCTTGTGCCCTTGAGAGAATAGAACCAACACAATATAGGCTTGTGCCCTTATGACCAAAAGTAGTTCCCCAAATAGGCTCTACCCCTATAGACCATTAGCCTAGCCTAGAAATGGCTTGCACAAATGAACCTACCAATGTTGTTATTATAATGAACAATTCTTATGAAGAATGAGTTGTGCCATAGTATAACTATCCTAATGTGGGCCCTAGTTCTTTCTCTACTATGCTTTGGGTGAGATCATAAGGCTTATACCTTATGTGAATTAATGCCAACACAGTTGAGTGATAAAATTTGTGCACTACAAGGTTATACTATGATTATACCTAGTTGTAATAAGTATAGAATTGACTCAAATAACTAAATGAGCTTCTAACACCATGAATAAATAAATGGAAACATCAATTAAACTATAACAGTAAAACCAACATGAATTATAACCCAAAATTGGTTGGATTATTTTCTCATTTCCATTTATTTTCATTTCTTATAATAAATTTGGCTTCAACACCAGAATACATTTTGGTAAACCCAACATGAATTTTTCCCTACTTCAATTGTATTAGTTTTATGTTTGTCCTTGTAGATTATTAGAAAAATATTCCAAACCATCATACTTATTTCAACCTAACTATATCATATATCTTAATACCCTTATTTATATGTCTATGAATAGTATTGGTTAGCTTGATATAGTTATGTGTGTGTTTACAACTTTATCAGCTAACTTGATATAATTATGCTTGACCAATTTAAGATTTTGATTGTTTTGGCTAGATCAATACCTTTACCTATCTATTTGTGACTATCTTAGCTAGTGGGGTATTATATTTTGTCTTTTCATACTATATCAACTAGCTCGATATAGTTTTATGTGTTATTAATATTATATCATCCAAACTGATGCAGTTTTATTTTATTATGTTTTAGTTTTATTGTATTAGCTAGTTTGATATCATTCTATTTTCATGTTTAATTCATTAATGATGAAAATTTAACTTTTGATATATCATTTTTTTTAAATCCTATAAACTATGTTCTATTAATTTTAAACCTTATGGGAGTTATCATTATGGGCCAAAAAATTATCATCTTTACATACAACATGGTGTGAGGGGTATTGCCCCAATACTTAAGCCATTAGACAAAACTATATATACTTAGTTTCTAGGTATCTCAATATATTATGAACTCCTAGGATCCTTATTTTTATAATTTAGGAATCCATCTAGCCATTTTATTTTTTAGTGTATCAACAGCCCTAGGAACTTACTCTTAACATACCTTAGAAATGGGATAGTATGGCCATGGGAATGGTGGAATCCTATAAATTTAGTGCCTTCATGGCCATTTTATCCATTTACAACTAATCCTTTATTAATTTACCTCCCTATCTTGATTTTTATAAATAGTTAGGTAAATTTTAGCTAGTTTGCTTTATAAACTATGTCAACCATCTTGAGACCATTATGTGTTATTAAATTGGTTATTTTGATAAATTTGTATGTGTTTGAGAATAAAATTATACAACATGATACAATATATTTTTACCATCTTCTTCCCAATTATATCAACAAACTTGATACATTTATTTCCTATTACCATATTATACCAACCAGCTTGATACAGTCTGATTTTCCTATTTTTAGTTCCTAACTATAATGTAAAGATTGATACAATCTATGTTTAGCATTATTATGAAATAAATTGTACTTAAAAACTTCATACTCTTTATTTTTCCTCTTCTACTATGGAATATATTTTAGACCAATCATGATTCATGATTGAGGATCCCAATGATAGTCTTTACTCACTTATGATCCTTATTACTAGGGAAAAGATCCAAATAATAATACTTACAATAGAAACACATATTATCATTATGAACCTCCCATCTATGATGATCCCTATTAGTATCTTAAGGACATAAATTTTGACACTCATAATATTTATTAAGATCGCCATGATGATCTTCCCCTCTATGACTCTGATTATCCTTATTACTAGGGTAAAGGCCCTAATAATGACACTTACAATGGGACCAAAGATTTCCAGTATGGTCCCCCATTTATCATGATCCATAAGAGTTTATTAATTATCCCACCTTTGACATTTCTTTCATGATTAAAAACAAATACCATCATATTCCCATCTATGATAATGATTCTCATGTAGGTGAATACCCTAACATTATAGCGAATCTTCCCCTTGATGAATATTATGGCATGGATGAAAATCACTCTTACGATTTTACCATATTTATTAATCCCTAATATAAATAAATAAATGATGATCATGGTTTTATTGATGTCTACCCACCCTCTAACCTACCCTTGTAATGCCTTGGAAGGATAAGTAATCAAACCTCAGCTCACATTCAACCAACATTTTTCAACTAATCAGCATATGAAGAACACCTAATTCAGAATCTTATAATAATACACATCATATGAAATTTTGATTGGCAATCCTACGTGAATATTTAGCCTTCTCCTAATATAATTTTAACCCCTTCCATATCATTAATACAATCATCTCTTTCCAATGGTATTTACCAACCCAATACCATTTAGTTACAACTAATTTCACCTAACTACACTGGTCATGATACAAAATGTGCTAATATCCTTCCCTTTATATCAATATACTATATTCTCTAGGTCATTGTGGTTAATTTTAGTCTTGTATCTATAGACTATATCAATATCACTTATATAACTCAATTATTTTCTCTATATTATATCAACTTGGCTGATATAGTTTATCTTAATCATATTTTACTATACTATATCAACCTATATGATACAATTATATTTTGTATTTTTGATCTAGATTATATCATCTAGTTTAGTACCATAAAACATAATTTTATATCACCTCCCACATATCTCAACATTTCCCTAGATTTCACATTCCCTAATGACATATTTACATAAAATTTGATATCATTACTAGGCATGTAAATCATGAGGTTAACTCCAAGCTACCCACATCCAATAGGTTGGTGAATCTTATTATGCCTATCTTTTTCTTATCACACATGTTTGGGAATCTTGTGATGCCTTTATTTTTCATACTACACATATTGGGCCACCTTACATTACATACCCTCTTCTTATTTCAGCCTCCAGGGCACCTTCCATTGCCCATACTTAATTTTACACATGCTTTTGGGGATCCTACAATGCCCATATTCATTTCCCTTCATTTTTGATCTCACAAACTTTCCATGATGCAGTAATCAATAACCTTTTAAATATTATAAACAAATAAATTTAAATTCAATACACTTTTCAAGATAAATATGCATCCATTTCACAAGCTCTTTTTTGATATACTCATTAACATAGATATTATTTCTATTTTTTCTCACGTTTCTTTATTTTCTTGATTTTTTTTTATTTTAGATCATTTTATACAATCACTTTAAATTCAGTCTTTGCTTCCATAGTGGATGTTAGGTATTGCCTTCAAGTCTTGTTTTCATTATTTTACAATCACTTTATAGTCAGCCTTTGTTTTTTTTTTGGATCTTAAGTATCACCTTCAAGTTCTCATTGAAAAAAATTTTACCCTTTTTTTAACTTTTCCTTGGTATCATATGAGTACTTATTCTAGATCACATGTAGTTTAGTACAACTTCTCTAGTGACATGACTATCACCTTTCATAGTATAGCCTAGTCATTTTTGAAGAACCATTATCCCTCCCTATGGTTAGTTATAAGCTTATTCATCATTATATCACCAATTTTTACATGTATGTATCTTTTAATTGGGGTACATCTAGGTAAGTTTCAAGATTTCACATTCTCATGTGAGGCAACTCTAGGAGTCTTTTATACATCACCATTTTTAGGTTCTCCTTTCTACCTTCCAATCATAAGATGTTCTATTTTATCTATCTATATCATCTATGTTTTATCTTTCTAAATATGTGTGAAGGATGAATATAAAACCCAAATAATAATAAATGGAAAAAATAAAACCTTAAAATTCAAATCACACCAAAAGATGTGATCTTTGTTTGGTACATATCTTATTCTAGTTGAAGCTCAAAATCCACATTTGATCTCATGATCTATCCAAGGTCCATTGGGGTGTGGTCAGATAGTACATGAAGGTAGGAGGTATTATATTATTATATCATTATATCCTCCTGCATTTTAGTTTGACATACTTTCTTACATAAGTATCCAATATTTGTAGTAGGTTGATGGCTCTGTAAGGGGTCCTAAGGAGTAGTGAGAATATTGTGGTAAGGTAGGATCCTTTTCATTTTCATTCATACAAACTTCATGGGATGACAAACATACTTCACTTGTTAACCCAAGTTTGTGATTTTTAGGTGTATTTTCCTAGATCCTTTATGTCAATAGCTCTTAGACTTGCCCCCTTGTTTAGAGTATCTTATATCTACTAAGGATTTATTAATCACCTATGTGGCACCTTACATCCTTAATTTCATAATTTATCCCCTAATATCCCATTTTTGGATATCTCTTTTAGTTGATCATGTCCCATTTAGATTTAATTTTCTACCATCAATTATGACACCACTTGGTTTTTCAGTTTATGAGTTGCATTGTAAGACCTTGCATAATAAAACCATGCCTTTCTCACAAACTTTGACCACCACTTAAATCCACACCATCTCAAACATCATAGTTTTATTTTTAGATGGTTTTGATTTCTTACATCATATTTTAGAACAAGCATTGATTTCAAGATTTCACTCATTGGTGTCTTTTGCTTTTTTTCCATCATGTTCTTGTTTGATTTTAATTAACTTAAATTACCTCACATAGGGCATTTATGTACAATAATTTATGTTTTTCCTTATGTTTAATTTTAGTATAATTTATTTTTATTACATTTTATATGTCATATAGTTTACAATCATTTTTTTATTTATGTTTGATTAACTTGTCTTACATTTTGGACAACATGTTTACAATCATTTGAGTTTTGTTCAAGTTTAATTTAAGTTGAATTTACTTGACTTACATGGGATATCACAATTTTTTTCATACATATCCTTATTTGATTACCTTTTCTATTTTCTTACATTGGATATTTTATTTTTTACTTATAATGTTTTACATATCTTTGTGGTGTGTTTTACATTCATTTTATCTTATTTTTACATATTTTGTATGTTGATTTTGTTTCAATTTAGTTTTGTTTCCTTTTTACCATAAATTTGATCACATTTTCTATAAATGAATAAAACATACAACACACTACATCACATTTTCCCATAGCATGATATTGAAAAATAATTGTGTGCTATAAATAAAATAAATCATACACGTAGATAACAAAATTGATTAAAAAATTATATTTATGTATGTCAATGTATTATTTTATATATAATTACATCTTGATACATTATATATACATAAAACATATAGTTGAGTAAAAAATAGTATATGCATGTGGATAAACTTTTAATCAATTAAGGTGAAGTACCATGCTTGCCATGGAGGCTCTAGATTGAGCATCCTTAAAATTCATCCATAGTGTCTAAGTATGTGATCACATTCCCTCAACATGCCCCTATATATAATACCTAAATAGATCAAGTGATCAACCCTCTTTATGGACAATACCTACCATGACACTAGTACCATCACCTAAGTAACAACATGCTCACATCATTTGAGCTCTCTAGTAGCTTCTCCTAGTAACTAAAACTAATTAGCACATTCTTTAGCTATTGGGGCTGAGATTAGGCATCCTCAAAATATCATGATTATGAAGAATAAGATAAAAAATATCATTTTGGGTAGCCTTAACTAGATTCATCCATCGTGTCTCCTCTACTACCACATATATGAAAAATAAAGCAAATCAACATCATATATCATGTGTGTGTGTCACTAATACCTAGCGTGTATATCTCTACCTTAGGTAATAAAAGTGATATAATAAAATTAAACATTTTTATACAAATATTAGTGTCATCACCATGACCACCAAATACATGGGTGCTTTGATGGATTTATCTTGGTGTGAATCCTTGCCACTTCCTTTGTATGACCATTAAAACCTATCGAGTAGATCTATGCACTCATTTTTGTATGGTCTAGATATCTTATATAATTGCCCAAAGATCCCTCTACTATCTTTAGGTCACATTTTCCACCTACCTGAATCTTTCCTCTCCCTATGCCTCTTATTGACTACTAGACTTGTACCCTTTTGTCCTTATAATTCCTAGTGTGTTGAAGTAGGCAAACTTGCACTCAAATAGATCTTACATCCCAAGGAAGATGGAAGGAAATCATTAATGGTTTGGATAAGGTTTTAAAATAAGACTTGATCAAGTCATGATGACCTACTTTCATGGATAAAGACATATTTTCAAGGAAGACTCTTCTTCAACAAGAATGGAAGGTGTGCAATCAAAGACTTAAGAGGATGCGATGGTCAAACATTAGATATTAATGATAAAGGATCCTTCAAATTTCCAAACAAGCCTCACATATACCCTTACACCACTTTTGAGAATGAATATGAGATATATTTAAGTAATGCTATGTTGGGTTTCAATAAGACTAAATAAATGTCACATTTCCTAGTTTTGGGGGTTCTTATCCTTTTTATCTCTGCTCTTTCTCAATTTTCTATATGTAAGCCAATGTTTGGCATTTTAAATAATCCTTAACCTGAGTTGTGTCAATGCCATGCTCATAAAAACACTTGTACTTGCCTATTTTGAATGAATAAAACTAAATTCATGCCTCTTCAAAGCTTGTGTTTAGTGTATTTTCATGGTTTGTTGATGAATGATAGTGATAGTATAGACTTATTTTAATTTTTTCCTTTATTAATTACCTATTTTCAAGTGTAATATTATATTTATAGGTTTCATAGTGTTCTCTAATCATATTGTATGTATGGCAAGTATGAGCTTTCCTTAGTGTCTTTAAAAGACCTATTGATCATGTTACCTTAGATCATGCATCAAGCCTGAGCCTCTATGTAAAGTTTTTTTGTTTAGAAGATTTCATTTTAGAAGTGAAATCAGGTCCATGTATTTAATCATCCTTCTTAGTGTATATTAGACAAGTGGAGATCACATTTTAGTGTATCACCCCAGTTAGATAGGTCTTTATTTTAGTTTACTTTCTTATATTTTCCCTTACAAGCTGGTAGTATAGAGTAGGGATCCTAATTGATACGTCAAGGGGATCTAGCCCTTATAATCTAGAGATTCAATCCACCTATTAGGTCACCCACATCCTAGGATTGTCTCCATGTTACTTTAGATTGTGAAGGCTTAGAATTACCTTCACAAGGGTGTAAGTCTCATAGTCAACACTTCCCACTACCACCTTCATTGTCATCTAGCCACCATGGCTTGATGAGGTCTCACTAAAAGGACTATAACACACACCCCTTATCCCCCCACTCCTTGTTGCTCCCTCACATGTCTAAACCAATATTTTGGGTTAAATAAAGGTGTTATTTGGTGTGCAAGGAAAAAATATCTTAGGACATGGTCACAAGGGTGTGACTCTATCCATAATGTGTAATGGTTGGTAATATGACTCTATCTCTTTACTTGTATTTTTGTTGGCCATAAAGGCCACATACTCATAGTGCCTCTATAAAGAATCCATATAATATGATCCTCCCTAATAGTTTATAGTGTAAGCACATATAAGATCACTAAAATAACATGGTCCTAATCCCACCTCTTCACTTATGGGAGTTAATCATTAATAACATGAGGTAATCCCACTGGTCTATACATCAAGAGCCTATCTTGGATCTAACTATAAAAAATTATAATTGAGACTAGCATCTTCTTTCCCCTACTCAAAATTTTATATAAATCATGCACTAAGTTTAACCATATCATATATCTTATATTAAATAGTGTTCTCTACTCTAGAATTTAAGAGGCACCATATGAGATGACCCCATAAAACTTAAGACACAACACATGTAAAATAATAAGTTTGATCAATGCCTTCTATATATTTAGAATGCATAATATGTACACCTAAAATAATTGAATGATGAGCTTACACTCATCATACATGTTTGTCCTAGTATCTTATTGAGTTAGATATATCTATTCATATCCCATCAACCTAGATCTATATATTCATATATGGTCTATTATGTATCAAACACCATCAACATGCATGCAATAGGTATCCCTATAATAACATGTACATCCTCTAGGGTGATAGGCATATCAATGGTATTCACATCCATAACCCACATAAATGTGTTAGTGGTCATCTCCCCTTACCCTAAATACATGGTGATTAAATTTGAGCCAAGTGGAATCCATAACATCTACATAATCCCACTAAGGCTTAGTGTGACAATCTATGTATGACCTTCCACCAATATTTTATCTAATAGATCTCATAGCTAAATCACATTGAGGCACTACCATAGTTTTATTCACCTCTAAAAATTTTAGACAATAAATAATAATCAAATTTTGATCCAAAAATATGAAATCAAGACTAAAAATTAATATAATACATAAAAAAGTAATTTTTTCTACTTTTTATACTACATCAGCCACATACCTACGTGCACTGGCCATACCCTATGATACCAACCATGGAAAATTTTCACTTACACTGGCCATACCATAAGGTATCAGCTAACACTTTACTAAACTATATCATCCATTCCATATGACATTGACCCCCTGTCTATACTAATGCATTGAACATACCATACAATACCAACCATGCTCAATCTTTCTAATATATCGGCTAGGTGTTAAACTTTATTGACCATGCTTATTTCCTAATGCTATTAGATATATTTTATGATATCATACCATTATCTAATTTTATACTACATTATCCATACCATATAGTTTCATCCAAAATTTCATATAACTACTTTGGCCATCCCCTATAGTATCAACCAAGAGTTTTTTATTCCCCTTAGATATTATATTAGTGTAATTGATAAAGCTGATTAAGGGAGATAATTTATATCACTAGTGCTAATAACCCTTATCCCTAATTTTGAATTTTCATCAATCAATTATTCCTCATCCTAATTTTACCTTTATTTTGACACTTTTGGAGTAAATTTTGTTACATAAATTTGCACTGGTACATAGATTTTCTAATCTAGCTCAATTTAATAAAAATGAAAAAATAGGTAATGAATGCATCACCTACATATGGGTATTTATCCTCAACTATGATACATGCCCTAACATGTCTTAATCCTAAATTTTGATCCATCATCTCTCAAATCACTAAACTAAGATGTACAAGTTTCTATGTTTTTGAAAAATAAAAAATGTGCAAATGAATAGTTTTTACCTATTTATAGTATAAATTTCAAATTTAAAATATTTCAATTTTTTACCATGATATTTCATTTTTTCACATTTTTTTTCCATATATCATTTTCATAAATGGAAATAATATTTAAAATCCTAGTGAGATAGATAATTATTAAGTTCTAACTTTTTTTTTTGTAAAAGTTTGGAGTTTTATCTTATTTTATAGGACTACCTCTCATTCTTATTTTTGGATTCCCTCCATCACCTAACACACACATCATTATCTATAATCAACAAGGTAAGTGAAGGCACATATTTTCATTTTATTTACATTTAGTTACTTCTAGTTCTTTCAATGTCTATTTTTTATTTATGCTCTTTAGTGTTGATATGTTTCTTTCCTAAAGCACCATCCCATGTTATAGTATTATGACATGTGATGAGCCTCAGGTGGTACATGTGTATATACCTAATAGTTTTTTAATTTATCATTTACTGAAGATTTCTTTTTTAGATTTTTTTTATGCATAAATCTCCCTGAATGTATACCTTAAAGGGTACATTATGAATGGGGTGTGAGTGACTCATGGTTCTTTGTGAGATATGTTAAAATTTTATCCTAATTACACCATTACTACCATAATCTTTACTTCCTCCAAGTTTCCATCCCTATATCCCTTTTATTTAATTTATATCTATATTTTCTAATTTCCTTATATCCTACAACATCAACTTGGCTATTATCATATTTTTTTGACTTTATCCTTCATGTATTGTATCATCCAAACCAATACATTTTTGAGTCTATCTTCTAACATTTTTACTATACCATCTTGGCCAACACCATAATATGCCAACCAAAATATTCCAAATGTATTATCCTATTTTATCCTATCATCTTATATTTAAGGATTGATTTTTTGGTATTGGTAATGTATATAAGGGTCACATTTAATTCATATAATATCATATCACTTTCATACACTCTAATTTCACTTGTATTTCTACCCTAAGTATTGGGAGAGTTAGTGTCATATAACCTTATCTTGGAGATCTTGTCTTATGGTCTCATTGAATCTTAATACGAAAGGTAATGGGTAGTTCATAATTGAGGATATTTAGGTCTTCATCCTACCATTTAAGGTATTCAACCTATAAAATTATCTTGAAAAACTCCACTTGAGCTAAATGAGAGATTGAAGTGTCGATGAGTCTACCCCAAGATAAGTATTTATATCCATACACTCTTTCCTTTATTTACTTAATATATTAAAATTTGCTTTTTTTATTGCATTATGGATGTATGTGTGTGTATCCTTGTGTAGACTCTTCCCTATATCAAATAAGATAGTGTAGAAATTATATTGATTAGAGTTTCCATTAATCACTTATGGATGCATATATTCCCATTTTGTTGACCATTGCACCTTAACCATTTAAAGCATTCTAACCCACCTTTTGCTTTAGTTTATACTCATTTATTTTACCTTCATATTTATGCCCATAATTTACCATTTACTTATGTTGAGATCTAATGAGAGTTATCTCCCTGTGTCATAGAGTTAGGTTTTGTAACCTTTTCTTCTTAACATTTGAGTAGTAGGTTACCCTTTGATAGATCTACAGAATTCATTGTTCCTTACCCAATCATCTAAGTATACAAAAGTTATATTTGATTAACCTTGTTTGATTTAGTCTATTGAGAGATAGAGGATAGCTATAGGTCATCATAGCCCATGCATATAGTTTATTTAACCTAACATGAATATTATCCCACCATTGGTTGGATTGTATTTATTTTTTCATTTATTATATTCATTTTGGATTCACCATCATACTACATTATGTTAACTCAACATGAATTATATCCCACTGCTAGTTGGATTATCTTCACATATCCATTTATTTTCATTGCTTATATTCACTTTGGCTTTACCATCATAATAAATTATATTGAATCCAACATGAATACTATACCTCCTTTGGTTGGATCATTTTCAAGTTTGTCCTTCTAGCTTCTTAGAAAAATATTCCAAACCATCATACTTATTTTAGCCCAGTTGTAATGACTAGCTTGATACATTTATCTATCTATCTTTGAATGGTATTGGCTAGTGTGGTATTATTATGTGTTTGTCTAGACTTTATAATCTATCCTGATATATTTATATGTGTGTTTATAACTATATCATTTTTACTAATACCTTTTTATGTGTTTTTATAATTGTATTAGTTTGATAGATATAGTTCTATTTGATCGATTTCATTTTTTTATTATATAAACTAGCCTGATTCATTTCCTTATTTTTATAAAAAAATATCAATTAGTACGGTATCATTATATGTGATTTCAAACTATATTTTCCAACCTGATATAGTTATCTATGTGCTTATAATTTTATCATCTAGCTTGAAATACTTCTATTTGATCAAATTTTAGTTTTAACCGTATCAACCACTCTGATATCATCTTGTGTGATTGTTTAATCCATTGCATGCTATAAATTTAACTTTAGATACATCATTTTAATTTTTTTAATTTTGTTTTCCTGTAAACTATGTTTCAAAAATTTAGAAACTCATAAGATCCATCATTTTGGGATAATCGATTGTCATTTTCACCTATTTCATGGTGTGAGTGGTACTTCCATAATTATTTAGTCATTAGATAACATTATATATAGTATTTAATTTTCATGTACCTCAAGGTATATGTAAATCACAAAGGATACTTATAGTTATCCTTTAGGGATCCATCCATCCATTTGATTTTGTAGTGTAGTAGTAAACTGTTAGCCTTAAGAATTTGATCTTAATGTACCTCAAAGATGAAATTATGTGTCCACTATAGTGGTGTAATCATATACAATTGGTGACTTCATATTTTTATTCACTATCTATGATTGGGATCATTATATCTGAGACCCTACAAGTCAATCAATTAATTTCTTAGTTTACCTCCATATCTTGATTTTTTGTAAATAATTAGTTAAATTTTAGCTTGCTTACTTTACATATTGTATCTATTAGCCTCATTTATTGTGTTATGTGAAAAACATCATCTAGTCTGATATATTTATATGTGCTTGTGAATTATGTCAGTCATCTTGATATAGTTTTATGTTTTCCCAACTACATCGACTAGACTAATATAATTTTGTGTGTCTCTAGAACTAAATTGGCTAACCCAATATAGTTTAGTTTTAATATCTTCCTACCAACTATATATTTCATCTTGATATATTAATTTCCTATTACCATACTATACTTTCCATCCTAATATAGTCATATTTTCCCAATTTTAGTTCCTAACTATACTGACTAGACCAATATAGTATGTTCTTAACATTATTTTGAAATTAATTATACTAGCCAGCCTAGTACTCTTGATATTTTCTCTTCCACTATGGAATATATTTTTGACCAATCATGCTTCATGAAGGATCCCAATGACAATATTCCACTTATGATCCTTATTATTGGGGAAAATATCCTAATAGTGATACTTACAATGGGAGTGAATATTATCATTATGGGACTCCAATTTATGAGGATCCTAATGAAATAACTTTTAAAACACCTAAAATTGAAAATTTTCACCATTATTATCTTCCCCTTTTTTACCTTGATGATATTTATTATCAAGGTGAAAACCTTAATGATAAACTTATAGTGAGATTGAAGATTACCAGTATGGTACCCTCATTTATGATGAACCTTATGAGGATCTTAATGACTCCAGATTTTCCATTTCTCACATGGTTGAAAATAAATACCATAATTTTCCCACCTATGATGATTATTCTAATGAATTTTAATACCCTATCATGATAATGTATTTTCTTCATGATGACATTTACAACTTAGATGAAAATTGCTCTTAATATTTTCCCATATTTAGAAATCCCCACTATAAATCAAGAAATTATGAAGATAGTTTTACTGATGTCCACCCACCCTCTACCTCTCCCTTTGAAGGACTTATAAGTATAAGTCATTAACCCTCAGCTCACATTCAACCAAATGTTGTTAAATCATCATCTTATGGAGAATACATAATTTACATGCCTACCAAAGTAAACATTATAAGTGATATTGATCATCAATCTTACATGAACATTAATAGATATTCATCCTCAATATTTTATGAAAATTAATATTTATCCTACTTTAACTTCACACTCTTCCAAATCACTACTACAATCACATCTTTCCAATGGTATTTACCAACCTAATATCATTCAATTGTAACCACTTTCACCAAACTACACCAACCATAACACATAATGTGCTAATATAGTTCCATTTATATCATCATATTGTATTGGCCAAGTTGACATAGTTATTTTTAGTCATTTTTCAACAGTATATATCAACATGGCCAATACAATTCATTTATTTTATCTATACTATATCAACCTAGCTGATACAAATTCATCTTAATCTTATTTTACCAAACTATATCAACCTTGTTGATATAGTAAATTTTATTCAGCTGATTCCATATAACATAATTTTATATCACCTCCCATAGATCTCACGTCACCCTAAATTCCACATTCCTTATTGTAACACATATTTACACATAATTTGACATCATTATTAGGCCAATTAATTTTGAGGTTAACTCCAAGTTACATACATCCCACATGTTATGGAATCTTAGGATGCCATTATTTTTATTCTCACACATGTTAGGGCATATTTCAATGACTTTATTTTTATTACTAAACATATTGAGCCACCTTGAATTACCTACCCATTTCTTATTTCAACCTCTGGGGCACCTTTCATTGATCATCCTTGATATTAAACATTTTTTAGGGGATATTATGATGTATATATACATTCCCTTGGCTTCTTGATCTCTCATCATTTCCATGAAGTAGCAATAAATAACCTTTTTCATCTAATAAATAAGTAAATTTATCTTCAAAAAACTTTCTAAGAGAAATATTCTTGCATTTCACATTTTCTTTTTTGGTATAGCAATTAACAAAGATATTTCTTATTATTTTATCTCATGTTTCTTCTTTTATTACATTTCATTTTCTTTTATATAATTTTATATCACTTTTTAGATGAGCTTTGCTTCCTTAATGGACCTTTGATATCATCTTTGAGTCTTGTTTTTAGCATTTTAAAATCACTTTACATTAGTCCTTTGTTTCCCTTGTGTATCTTAGGTATCACACTTGGGTTCTCATTGATCACATTTTTACCATTTTTTTAGTTTTCCTTAGTATCATTGTGATTCTTTGACCTATTTTATTACCCATTTTTTTGGATGACTTATCTTATCAGTGCTTATGGTCTATCACGTATAGGTTAGTACAGCTTCCTTTGTGATAAGACTATCACCTTTCATAAACTATAATTTCATTAAATATGGAAATATTCTAGTCTAGATTAAAACTCAAAACCATTTTAATAGATTTTATAGTATCAAACATCATAATTTTATATTTCTATTATCATATTCCAATTTAGTGTTTTTTGGTATTAGATATCATATTTTTCATATTCTAATTTAGTTTTTTTTTTATATTAGATATCATATTTTAGGATTAAAATTTCAAGGTTATTGGAATGTAGTGTTAAACAAAAATATTCTTGAATTTAATTTGGTTGAATCAGTTCAATGTTTTTTGCAAAGCATGGTAGTAATCAATAATTTATTTTGATATAATTCTTAAAAATTTAAATTTTTTGGGTCAATTAAATATTTTATCATAAAGCATGCCATAATTTTATATATTATTTCAATGTAATCAATTCAAAATTGGTCACAAAAAATTTCAAACACTTATCACAATTTTTTTCCTTAAGTATAAGTGAAAGCCAAATATCATAAACATCCATGCAACATTTATTACAAATAAACTTCAAATATTATTCTATGCTAAAATAATATACTATTATGATAAAAAAAGGATACACACAAGAAAAATATATATTTTTATTTATATATATTTCTGGTTACAAATATCTATTCAAAAAAATAAAAATAAAAATCACAACTATAGTTATTGGTGTTCTATTATGTTCTTCATAGTCTATTTTGGGTTGTTCCATTTTGATTTGTTCTTATAATACTAAACTATGTTATGTTATCCCTCTATTAAACTATCCTAGAGCTAAGAAGATAATTTAGATTCTCCTTTATTAATATTAACATTTTTACCATGTTCTACAGGACCTTTCCCCACCTTTGAAGATAGTCTGGAGCTACTTGTATGAGTATGGAGCTTGTTGTATATAGTCTAGAGTTGGTTGTGTGAGTATAGAACTAGTTATATATAGTATATAGTTATATTAATAAACACTTCAAATATATTTTTTCTTCATTTATGACAGCCAAACCTTCTATTATATGTTCAAAAACTTATTTTGACAATGCCTTACTGAAAATTTATTTATCACATCATCTTCATTCCTAATTAAGGCTAGTTGTGTAAACAATGTTATCATCACCCATTTGTCATATTTTAATTCTTGACCTTGAGTGACCTTTGTAAATACAATAAAATAATCATTAAGAACACATTTCTTGACATAATTAACTATAATAGTGTTTACAGTGTTATAATAAAATTGAGCATCAACCCAAATTGTATCTAAATTATTAATACAAGTTTCATATTTTTTATCACAATGATCTAATCCCAAACAAAATAGAGTATCCTCCTCAAATTTATCTTGTTTTATTAATTTTAATACATTTTTTTTCACTTTTCACTGTATCAGATGAAGTCCAAAATGAAAGTTAAAATTGTGCAGTTGTAAAAATTATAAACTAGGTTATCATTCCTCTTATTTGAAAGTGTTCATTGTTTATTTAGAAGTTTTATTTATTTTTTGAATTAAATTTTGTATTATCAGCCCATCTAAATCAATAATAATCAATTTTTTCTTGGAGACACTACAAAAAATAATAATATTGAGAGCAAAAAAGAATTTAAAATATAAAAATAAAATAATATTATCAATTATTAGTTTTAAATCCATAATTGGGAGCCAAAAGTGTAAATATATGGTGTTTGATTTGATGTACCTATCATTTCCATCACCACCAATTGCATAACATATTGACAACCATCTCAGTCATTAGCCATGTCATCTCATTCTTTAATAGAGACTTATTTTTGATAGGTTTGAATTTATTCTTAGTGGGTCAATTTATATATTTACGAACATCCTTGATTTTAATGTTTCGATAAACTATAATAAATAATCATATAATGGAAATAGTCTTATTAATAATATGAATATGTGGAAATATTTTGTAATAGTAATCTGCATTTAGTTTTTGGGGTCTCACCTTCATTCTCCATTAGATATTTGTAGTAATGTTTTATCAACATATTTTGATTTATATTCTCAACTATACATATTACTAAATATTTTTTTTTAATTTATTTTTTCTTGAAGTGCATTTGACCCATCGTAAATAATTAGAACATGGGATGAGTTTGTAATACATCTATAAATCACATGCTCCCTAAAATGTACTAATATATCAAACTTAAATGGATGATCTAATATAAAAATACAAATATCCATTAGGTTCACAATATCCAATGGAATTGTATGTGACTAGTAAATTTTTATGGCCACCTCTTCTTCAACAACATTTTTTGCATTATGAATTCCATATATGTCATAAATCATAAAGAATCCCCTAAACTCACCTTCATCATATAGAATTTTTTAGCATCATTCATAAATGTTTTATTTCATTTTTTTTAACTCTTTACATGTAGGTGTGAACACTTTTAATAAGTGCACTTCAACCATCAAGACATGAAAGATATGAACACATACCACTAGAACCAATGTAAGTGATTAGATCTATAATGTTGCTTTATGAAATTTTTGTTACAACATTCGAAAAATTAGTAATAAAAACTTCAAGACTAAGGGGAAGGAGATGTTTGTTTAATCCTATCAAATTTATACTCAATTGAAAATTAAAATAACTTTGGCATGTGAACTCATATGTATCTTTATCCCTTTCCTGAATTCTATTAGTGAATGATGATATACACATTTATATAAGGTTATATCATCCTTTGACATTGTTGTTTCTTCATCTATTTTTTCCTTATCCTCCTTCCTTATAGCATTAGTTTTTATTATGCATTTTACTTTACAATCTCCAAACTCCTAAAACTTTTGATAAAAGTGGATTTAGTAATATCATTTTTTTTGAAAATATTAGATGTAGTGCACCCTTTTAAAACAAGTTCTTCAGGTGTTTATGACTTGAAATGTCTATAATTTTTGCCCTTATAGTTCTATATTTTTTTTTATAATTTTTTGATAATCACTTAACATTTAAACTTTTAAATGAGGCTAAATTTATGTTCTTATCCAAATTTATCCTATTAAAATTTTATCTACAAGTATGGATAGCTATTTTGGAGACATTCCCCTTGTTCTTATGAAAAAATTATTGTTAGATTATCAAGAGAATTTAACTTAAAATATAGATCAAAATATTTTTTTGGACAAATAGTATCCCACAATTTGTAGATATTTAAAAACACAACACCCATTTTTACCATTTATCATCTAGCATGAGGATAAATGACAACTTATCATTCAAGTTATTTATTTTTTATTTCTCAAAAATATTCAAGATTTATTTTTCCAAATCTTGATTAAGAACATGAAGACAGGGGGTTAATTTTTTGTATATATATTTCAATTTTTAATCTAATTCAATATAAAATATTAAATACCTTCCAATTTTATGCCTTTTCATGGCCAATACTAGGTCATTATGGTCTTCTCTCTATGATCTAGGTTGACCTCGCTTTATGTAGCTAGTCAATAATTTATGTATGAACCTATATCCTATTCAACATGTTATATTATTTCCAAATGTTAATTATCTACTTAGTTTTGGCCTTCACTAACATAATATGAGCATACCTATGTTTCATAATTTAATGTACAGATGCAAAACTATGGTTTGTTAGGATTATTTTGTGATTCAATAGTATGTTGGCCATTGATAATATAAAAATGAGTCTCTAAGTCATTAAATTATTGATCAAAATCTAAATTTATGGTATCACAAGTTTTTTTATTATAACATAAAAATATTTCTTCCCTTTGAAGAGACACTAAGTTACATAACATTGAGCTAACTAGCTAATCAACACTATCTTTGTCAAGAGATTGGTACTAATATTTAGAAGGTATTAGGTGGTAGCACTCAATTCTAATATTGAAATATTTCTCATTGAAAAAAATTGAATCTCTTGAGTTGTTAAAGAGTCACTATTTTAAAACTCTTTCTCAACCTTTTTTAATGCAATCCTTTGTCATGCTGATTATTTTTATTCAAAAAAATGTGATACTAAAGCATAGTTTTCTAGGATGGATAGATTTTGCTACCTCATATAAGTAAAAAAATCATATGAAATGTTATTTTTAAAAATTAATTATCCACATTTATTCAGTGATTAGTAGATAAATTAAATCCATACTAATAATTTTTTTCAAATATAGTCACAATCCCATTGAAAAAATTGTAACTATTTTTTACACCATATTAGTTAGAATCTAAATAAGTTTCTATTTTCAAATAATAAGAATAGTAAGAATCCCTTTGGCATTTGGAATAATTAACCATGCCACATTTTTATACAATGCCACCTCTAACTCTATTTGAATGACTTTGCATGAATGGTTTAGAGTTATTTATATAGTCCAAGGGAATAGAAATTAGATATTTAGAAATAAATTACATAGTTAATATAATTCCAATAGTTTCATGTTCCCCTGATATTGATTGAAATAACCATAAGTCATTATGGTTTTATTTGGACAACATATCTATATAAACCATTCTTCATCTCTTCTCTCATAGTCAATGGAAAATTTTATGAATGATATCTCTATATATGAGGTGTAGGGCCAACCAGATCCATTATTTTCTACAATAAAATAATTATTAACTATTGAGGTTAAATAAAACACATAATAAATTATCCTATCATAGTAAACATGTTTCAATAGTGAACTATAATATAATTCAAATAATATTTCAAAAAAATATAACAAATAAATTTAATAATTAAAACATGTGAATATAAAAATAATTAAAGGATGATGGATGTAAATAAACTAGGAAACTAGTCTTCATATTTAAATCAGAGGCTTCCCACTCTAAAATATATCTCAAGATGGATTCATTTGGAATATAATGTTTAGGTGTTATATCTAACAACAACAAAATTAAAAAATGAATGTAAGCTATTTATTAACAAAATTCAAAATTCATGAAATTTACCAACAAAATTGAATATAAATATTAGGTTTTGTCTTAAGACCCACAAAATTCAACAATATATGCAATTCATTTTATACATAGTGAAAATAGGAATAATAACATTATTTTGAATATGGGTAATGGTTCTCATGTATAGTGGGTTGCCTTCACACTTTATGAACATGTCATTGACACAATATTTGCACTTGGTTGGATTCATTTTGATTACAAAACCTAAATATAAATTTTTAGACTAACTAATGAAAATAATAGAAATTAATCACTTCAACTTGGTGTATATAAAAAATGATTATTTTTTTTTGTTACTCTATGTAATGGTTCAACATAACATGTAAAGATTTTCAAATACATTATAAAAAGGATTAGTAGCTTCTAATTTAGAATGGGTGGATGCCCACTCTAAGAGATTTCTCATAATGAACAATGTAAAAAGGATGAGTAAGCTTTTTTAGGATGGACTAATAAAATAATATTAGTTATATAATGTTTAATATTCATAATATTAATGCACAAGTAATTCTTAAATTAAATATTAAATAAAGTATAGAGTCAAAAAAATCTATAGATTAAATAGTTTGGATCTAGACCAATGAGGAGTCAAAATAACCCAAATTAAAAAATGAGACTTGAAGGAACTTAATTATGGGACTCAATTAATTATATTATTAAATACTTAAAAAAGTTTAGATTTAAAATAGTTCAGATCAAAAAACTCTAGAGTCAAAATTAGAACTTGAAGGAACTCAATTCTAGGATTCAAGATTAACTTTTTAGACAAAAGTGCTTATAAAAATGGTTCAACATAACATGTAACACTTTTTGTATAGTGAAAATAGGATTAGTAGCTTCTCATTTATAGTGGGCAGCCATCTACTCTAAGATATTTCAAAGGATGGAATTAGTGAAAAAATGATAAGGTTGTTGTTACTCTATGCAATGGTTCAACATAACATTTAAAAAAAATTAAATATAGTGCAAATAGGATTAGTAGTTTTTCATATAAAGTGGGTAGTTACGTACTCTAAGAGGTTTCGAAATATGGAATTATTGTAAAATGGATGAGTAAAATTGTTGTTACTATATGAAATGGTTAAACGTAACATGTAAATCTTATCAAATATAGTGCAAATAGGATTAGTAGATTCTCATGTAGAGTGGATAGCTACCCACTCTAAAAGTGTTCTTAGGATGGGCTTTGTGAAAAAATCATGAGTAATCTTGTCTTTACTATGTGCAATGGGAATATTGAAAAATAAATAATTTTACACATAAAACATATATTAAAATAGCCTTTGACACCAAAGAGATCATTTTGTATTGATTTATGAAAATAGATTTTGAATAAACCTATCTTTCATAAGAAAAAATATTCATAGTGTGAAAATTATTAAAAAATATGATTCACTTATTGTTATTTATAATAATACAATATTTTAGAAAAATCAAAGACTTTATAATATGAGTAGGAATGAATAATAACTTTAATTCACTTATTTAAATATTTTAAACCTTTTTTATAAATGATGTGTATGCAAAAAAGTAAGATATATCTATAGCTTATCTGACTTAGTAAAATCTAAGGTTGAATAAGATAATCAAATAACATCCATTATGATACATGTTTATATCAAGAACATGACCAAATTGGATCTGCTAAACCTAACCAAGGGATCTCTTACCACACTACACCAGAGGAGAAGGTTACAAATACTATAGGCAAATGACACTTATGTGATAACAGTACATAAAATAAAACTAATCTAGTGCTCACCAAAACTTATGGCATAAAGGGAAATGGTTAAAATAATAATCAAGGGATCATGATAGGAAAATAAGGGCCTAAATCACCTAAAATGAGAGATGAAAATCAAATAAAACTCTATATCTATACTAAATTTAGGTAAAGAGGTAATCTAAGCAAGGATTTATACATTCATAACACATATTACTTATACAATATATATCTACCAAATGAAATAACAAGTGTTAGGAATACTTACTAATGAGTCCACATTATGACTCATTATTGCCATGATATATCATCCTTCATATCCTTAAACATGACATTTGAATTGAGCATTATATGTAATCTTAGGATTCATAACTAGCCTAAGGTAGAAAATGGATGCTTTTATCTTTATAAGTTCATATGAGTCTAAGTTAGCTTTCTTTGCATTATGTTTTAACCATTTGCATGTTTAGTCTTCATATTTTGATATGTACAGGTATAATAGAATCTAAATAAGAGTTTTTCTAAGATTTTATGAAGATAAGGATGTGTTATGACTAATAAATGTTCATTTGAAGCATAGCTATAGATTATATCAGTCAGCTATGGATTATAATAGTTAGCTACAATTTTTTTCAATCAGTTATGGATTACAATAGTCAGCTATAGATTATGACATTTGAGTTATGGATTCTCATAGTTCACTTGAGATTTGGCCATAGCATGTTCTAAATCATTCAAGAAAATTTTCCACCTTTTGCCATGATGATTTAAGACTCTTTTTAATATTGTGTGTGTGTGTGTGTGTGTGTGTGTGTGTGTGTGTGTGTGTGTGTGTGTGTGTGTGTGTGTGTGTGTGTGTGTGTGTGTGTGTGTGTAATATATCCATATATTATGACTTCTATATTTGTATCCTGAAACAACTTCCATAAATGAAAGTCCATATAGAAATAGGATATATATATATATATATATGGACTTTCATTTATGGAAGTTGTTGTTTCAGGATACAACTCTAGAAGTCATAAGATATGGATATATTACATGTAAAGATTTGGTGGTTAGATATAACTAGACATAGAGGTTGTAATCTCATGTGGATCTTTTTGATTATGTGTAGATCTTATTGTAATGATTTCTCTATTTTGGATATATCACCCAATATCTTCTTATTCTAATTTAGTTGAATTGTTACCTAATTTTTAGGATAGTTAGTTTCTATTGCATATAATAAAAGGATAGATCCATGTTGGATTTATAGACATATAGAGATATACAGATCTTGTAAGTTTTGTTATTTTGAATACAAGAAGACTCATGTTAGATTACTCTTTAATTATATATGTTAAGATAGAATTTTAAAATTGAGTTGATTCAAACTTGAATCTAATGGTGAGCAAGGGCCCACTCTACAAGTAGACAAGAGATGTTACTTTTGGTATTTATATGTTTATTTCTTATTTGTTTCAAATAGAATTGATATGTGTGTGTGTTCTATGTGAGTAGACTTATAATCTGTAGGATATAATAGATGCTAATGTATTTACGTTTAGATTTGAATAAGCATTTATCATTTCTTTAATTCTTATAGCTTTCATTTTGCAAGTATGGGTTTGAGATTTGGTTTCAGTAATTTTGCTTTGCAACATTGTGTGATTGCTTTCAGATTATTCAATTCAATAGTTTGGTGTGTTCACATTTCATATAAGAGTGTTTATTTTTAGCATTAGTTTAGATTCTTAAGAATAGACATTAGGTTAGTGCAACACTAAAATTCTCCTAAATAGTATTGTTAGCTTAAACCAATAAGTATGGTATTGTAGACAAACTTGGTAATAATTGATCCCAACATAGATTGGTTAAATGAAGGGGTAAAAATGACACCCATCATTTTTGACACCATTTCAGGGGAATTATTTAAAAGTGTTAGTAAGGTAAATATTTTAGGCTAACAGTCAAAATATAAAAACCAAAAAAAAAAGAATAAATTACTCTCTTGTCAAATACAGATATATGAGTAGGCAAAGGAATTAACAAGGAAGGTTTTTTCCAAAATATCCTTATCCTTTAGAGGAAAGAATCAAATAATTCTTAGAAAAGATAGAAAGTTGGCAAAAAAAAATTAGTGATTCTTTTATAAGTACCTCTCAGGATCTAGAAGAATCTTCCTCTACAAGAGCTAAACTTTTAGATATTGAACAACCAGAATCCCCTCCTCTTAATAAAACTCTATTTTCAATGGGAAAAAATATATGCCATGTAGAAAACCCTCATAGTAATCCTCTTAAGAGGACTTTCTCTTATCCTATTATCTCTAAGAATGATGACTGAACAATAATGAAAATATTTCCTCATCTAATCTACCTACCTTTAGAGATCTATCCACCAAAGACCTAGACTAATTTATTTTTTAGTTCAAAGTCCTATACCAAACCTATGATTACACTTTGGACAATCAAAAGTTGAAGCTCTTTCCTTCTACTCTGAAGGAAGGAACAATAAGGTGGTTCATGGGACTAGCAGGAAACTCAATTAGCACTTGGAGAGAAATGGAAATAGTATTCTTGAGAAAATACCAATATTACTATAGGGTCAAGGATAGAAAAGAATATTTTTTTAAAATAAATAAAAATGAAGATGAAAAATTTAAGATTACCTAGACCGGTTTGCTTTTTACCACAACAAATGTGGATATGAGATATCTGAGGAAGTGATTAAAACTATTCTCCTTAAAGTATTGGATGAATCCTCTAGGGATTCTTTGAATCTCATGGGGAAGGGAGATATTACCAAACTAGACTTCCAAGAGATTAGACATTTATGTACCAACTACTCTAGGACAAAAGCTAGTAGTAGAAGAGTGAAACTAGGGAAATCTAGCAATGCAAACCAACTCATGGAGGAACTATCAAAATTTAAAATAGATATACTAGTTCAACTAAACATAAAATTAGATGGATTACAATTTAAAGCTAAATTTAACATTGAACCATTGGAAATCTATTATCCAAAGTGTAGATTAAAACATGCACTTAGGGCTTGTCCTCTAGAAAAAACAAAAATATATGGAATATGTGATGCTCAGGATCATGACACAAAACATTGTAGTCACCTTCTTACTCTTAATAAAAAATTCAAATAAATGTATAGACCATAGAAGAAATAATATGTGTTCAAAGATAATGAAATGCCTTCAATAAAATTAACCACAATAGTTTGGCTCAATGATTCCTTTTCAATAATGGCATGCACCTTCACAAGTATGGGGAGTACCACCACAGTGTGTCAGGATGTGGAACACCGAAAGCATACAGTTGATTACCAAACCAAGCAACTTAATATGCGGAAATTAACCAGAATCAACAAGTAACTAGAATTCAGAATAACACATGATATGAGAGACAATACACAACTTGTATTAATACTTATACAGAAAAGAATACAATAAAGAAGATGCCACTTCTTCTCCACCACCTCTTCAGAGGCTTCCCACACCTCAAGTGAACAGTAATTCTCTCCTCTAAGCTCTCTCTCTCAGGTCCCAACACACAACTCAAACACAGAGTTGGTGTTCACCTCCTATGCTCCATGCACACCACAAGTGCTCCACGCACTCCACAAGTACTCAAAGTACTTCAAGTAGATCTCCCATGAACCTGCAACAAACTTGTAATTCAACAGACCTTACTTATGGAAGGAACTCCCTTGCCTTCCTCTTTGCTCTATCCAAGTACACACCTGTACTCCAAGTAGATCCTGCTTGATACTGCTCCCTGTTGTGTTGCTATCCTATCTGATCTTACACACTTGCAAATCAACCTAGTTCTGCACACCTATGAACCTTGACCTTGCACACACATACACCTGCAGATCAACGATCTTACTTACCATGTAGATCTCCTATATAGGCCATGCACACCTGTTGACCAAGATCCTACACCCCTGAAGAATCTTGCTGACTCTCCAAAACCAGCACCCACCTTGGTACTACTGTGGAACTAGGAGGAACACCCTTGCTCACCTCACACACAGAAGGAGCTAACTTTGCTCAACTCAAACTAGAACACTTTTCCAATACAACCATGAGTCTATTATATAGATCTCATCCAAACAATGATTAGACATCTAATTACAATAATTAGATCCGCAGCTCTCAGTCTAAAAATAGATCTAATCATGCAAACACTTGGTTCATTAGCTAACTACCCATAATAAACTCGCAGTTGAACCACACAGGCGACTGACGTCGGTCCCTGTCTGCCTAGAGGTGACCGACGTCGGCCGATCCCTGACCGACGTCAGTTACTTCTCTTCACTATCCTGCCGATGTCGGCTGATCAGACTGACGCTGGTTGCTTTGATGCTCAGCAACCTTCAGCAACCCCTCCAATGGCCTTCTCCATGTCTACATCAGTGAAGCTTTTAGCTCCACAACCTAACAATCTCCCACTTGGAGATAAACAACTGCACTATACCTGTACCTGTACTCCATCTAATCTATTTCCTGGTTTGTATCCCTCTTTAAGCTCAATCTTGAAGACAACCCACCACACAACCTGTGATGTACCTCCTGTCATCCGAGTACCCTGCCACATCCAAACCTATAAACACATGTAGTGAAGTCCTGACCCTACATGTATACCTGCTACTGGTCCCTCTCAAATACCTGAGAACTCACTTCCCCGAATTGGCTCCTAACTCTCTGACAGCTCCCACTGCATGGGAATACTCAGGTCTATACCAGACCTCATGTGATTTTGAACACTGTACCTGTCCAGCCCTTAGTGTGCTCTGGCTCTGCATCCTGAACCTTGCCAACACCTGATTCACATCAGCTCCCACTAGAGACAAAATCAACCTGTGATCTCCATGTCTCCCATGTCAAAGAATTTTGTTGTTCCAAACTCCTCATGACATGCCACTGAACTAACCTTACCCTTAGCTCAGCAAAACCTTGTATGTACAATCCTGCTAGCAAAACATACCATCCACATACAGCAATAGAATGATGTCGCGACTCATCATCCACCTGGTAAGACAAACCATAGTAGTTACCCTGACATTGACTAAAGCCATGCTTCGTCCTCCACCTGTCAAAACCTGTACCACTGTCCTGCAGCTCCTCAAGACCATATAACCTGGTCTTTCGTCTCATGTATCCATTCTCTCTATTCTTCAACTAAGGTATCCATTCGTCTCTATGTTTTCTTCCCGCTGGCAACCCTACCAAAACTCCCGCTTGGTTTTGCAATATCTCCATGCCATGCTCTCACTTGTTTCCTGGATCCTTCCTACTCTACAATCAACAACGAGTATAAAGAAGAGGAACAATGAATTTGAGGGCCTACTTACATCTTCAGTCCTCCGTATGGGTGTTTGAGACTCCTTGACAGTGTGCTATCCACCCAAAATCTGTTATAGTGACTGACCTCAATCACTCCACAGTCTGCATCCGATTGATGTCGGTTCCCATGCATCTGTCCCTAACTATCAACCCTGCCAACGTCGATGTCCCTTCTGTCGACGTCGGTCCTCCTGACTGACATCGGTCTTACCTACTACCGACGTCGGTCCTCTTGACCGACGTCGGTCTTACCCTGCCCGACATCACCGGCTTCAGTCTGCACATGACCGACATCGACATCTGTCTGTTCGATGCCAGTTCCTCCTGACCGACGCCGATACCTGTGTTCACCTGTGAGTGATGACTTTTTACCCATGAGCTCCTTTGAATCAAAACCCATGTCCAAACTACTCTGCTCAGAAGTATCCAGCACCATCCACTGGTTTCTGTCTGCCATCTCCTCCAAGTACACCAAGGCTTTCCAGTTCTTAAGCCTGTCAAATATATCTATCTTCCGCTTAAGAACATGCATCTCCTTCCTTCTCATGTGACCAAGCCTACGAAGCCACGTCTCCACAACAAAAGAAGAATCAATAATATAAACAAGTAGATAAAGAGTACCTATTTTCTTACCACTGGCTAATTCAAGTGCATCCGCTATGAGAGTTCTTGTGCATCTCTCATCACCCAATCTTTCTAAAGAAATTAGCCATATCTCCAAACCTGGGACCTGCATGACCTTCATCAACACCTGTGTGTTGGCCGCCTACAATTTCAGCTTCACTTCCCCTTTGCCAATTCTTTGGCAAGGCTTACCAGCTCCTCTACCTGGGGCTGCATGGAAAGAGGCAACCGAATCTTTTATCCAAGATTCAAATTTATCCAAGAAACCTCCAAAAGCATCTTGTGCAACAACACCTGCTACATCTGCATCTTCAGTTCCTTCATGCTGATCTGCTACCAACCAACAATATTCTTTTACCTGCTCTTTCTTTCCATGGGACCATAAGTGACCATCTGTGCTTTTCAACTCCTCCATTCTTAGCTTACTTTGATCTGCCATTGCTCTACTCCCACTCAATCAGAAACCCCTGAGAGTGACCTGTAACCAAACACAAAACCTACTTCCTGCAACCTTAGCTCTGATACCACTTGTCAGTGGTATCAAGCTATGAGCTAACAACCTTGCTCTGATACCACTTGTCAGGATGCAGAACACCGAAAGCATACAGTTGATTACCAAACCAAGCAACTTAATATGCAGAAATTAACCAGAATCAACAAGTAACTAGAATTCAGAATAACACATGATATGAGAGACAATACACAACTTGTATTAATACTTATACAGAAAAGAATACAATAAAGAAGATGCCACTTCTTCTCCACCACCTCTTCAGAGGCTTCCCACACCTCAAGTGAACAGTAATTCTCTCCTCTAAGCTCTCTCTCTTAGGTCCCAACACACAACTCAAACACAGAGTTGGTGTTCACCTCCTGTGCTCCACGCACTCCACAAGTACTCAAAGTACTTCAATTAGATCTCCCATGAACCTGCAACAAACCTGCAATTCAACAGACCTTACTTATGGAAGGAACTCCCTTGCCTTCCTCTTTGCTCTATCCGAGTACACACCTGTACTCCAAGTAGATCCTGCCTGATATTGCTCCCTGTTGTGTTGCTATCCTATCTGATCTTGCACACCTGCAAATCAACCTGGTTCTGCACACCTGTGAACCTTGACCTTGCACACACATACACCTATAGATCAACGATCTTACTTACCATGTAGATCTCCTATATAGGCCATGCACACCTACTGACCAAGATCCTACACCCCTGAAGAATCTTGCTGACTCTCCAAAACCATCACCCACCTTGGTACTGTTGTGGAACTAGGAGGAACACCCTTGCTCACCTCACACATAGAAGGAGCTAACTTTGCTCAACTCAAACTAGAACACTTTTCCAATACAACCATGAGTCTATTATATAGATCTCATTTAAACAATGATTAGACATCTAATTACAATAATTAGATCTGCAGCTCTCAGTCTAAAAATAGATCTAATCATGCAAACACTTGGTTTGTTAGCTAACTGCCCGTAATAAACTCACAGTCGAACCACACAGGCGACCGACGTCGGTCCCTGTCTGCCTAGAGGTGACCGACGTCGGCCGATCCCTGACCGATGTCGGTTGCTTCTCTTCACTATTCTGCCGATGTCGACTGATCAAACCGACGCCGGTTGCTCTGACGCTCAGCAACCTTCAGCAACCCCTCCAATGGCCTTCTCCATGTCTGCATCAGTGAAGCTTTTAGCTCCACAACCTAACACAGTGGGGTACCCAAGAATGGATGGCACAATAATGGATGATGCCCCAACATTTTAAACAAAATTGGATACCCCAAGGTCACCAGCATCCATGGTAAAATCAACATTGGGATCCTAGTCAAACTATAACCAACAACAGCAAAGAAGGTTTTCAAAATAACAAGCATTAATAACTCCTCAAGGAAATCAAGCAACCCCTTCGGAGTAAGTAAACCAACCTTGGGTATATATTTAGCTAGTATCAAATCCAAAGAATAGATAGGTTTATGTAAATGAATAAGGTGAAATCATAGTGGTAGGTGTTATTGAATGTGTAGACATACATCTCAAGTTAGGAAAAATGTTATAAGAACCTCAGATCATTATCACAAAAGTACCTCGTGAAAAAATAAGTCAATAAAATTAACTAGAGAAATAAGAGGAGTTAAGAGTAAAACATAGAAAATAGAATAAGTCATCATAACTCGTCCATCCATTCCTTTTCCAAAAATATTGAAGGAAGTAGAAGACAACAAAGAATCTGAATTAATTCAAGAACTCAGGAAGCTCAACATAAAAATTCCATTATTACAAGACATTAGGGACATTATAGAACTAAATAAGGTGATCAAATGTTTATGTATCAAGATACGTAGTAGACAAATATAGTATCCCAAGACCATACAAGTAGATGGAAATCTTGTTGATTTATTAGCAGGTAAGCTACTTTTGCCTAAATATGGGGATTTAGGGAATCCTATTATTTTTGTCAAGATTGGAAAGCAGGAGATACAAAATGTATTGGTGGACTTTGGATATGATATTAATGTAATGAATATGGACACCATACAAAATCTCTTTCTAAAATATATGCAACCCATTATCATAATATTATAGATGGTAGATCATTTCACTACTAAACTAGAAGGTGTCATTGAGGATATAACATTGACTATTGAGTCATGTGAATACCCTAATGATTTTATTATCCTCTAACCTAAAAACATATAAATTGGATACCCATTGATTTTGGGAAGGCCTTGATTAACAACTGTAGTAACATTGATTAATTATAGATCAGGGGATATGACCATCTCAAATAGTCTTAAAGTAAAATGTATTTGATTATATCCACCTACTCAACCATCAACCAATCCTATCAAATAGTTATGGGTAGATCAACCTAAATAAAAACATGATATTATCTCCTCTCTATTTATGGTCACAATCACTAATCATGTGGAAGAAGTAGAGGATGAGTTATTAATAAGTATCAGAATTGCCATGGATCTTGATAGTCTAGCTTTGAATCTTGATAGTCCAGCTATGGATCTTGACAGTCCAACTATGGATCTTGTTAGTTCAGCTACAAATTTTAATAGATGATCCTATCATTATGTCATTTCCTATCCTTTAGACCACCCATCCTTTTCTACCTCTTCTAACATGTTGTATGACCATAAATAAATTCAACATAGTGTTATGTAGTGGGCACATGAAGGCTAAAATTCATTTTTAACATCCTTATATTGTCTTTCAATTGGAGTGATTTCTATAGGAGATAAATTTGCCAAATATATTGTCCCATTCCATACATTCTTACCACATCCCTATCCTCTCAACTCTTTGATGAGAAAATTCAAACAAATAGATTCTTCCCATCTAGGTATTAAACAAATCATAGTAACACTAGGAAAGACACTCAACATAAATAGTTGGATGATAATATCACATTCCATACATTCTTACCACACCCCTATCCTCTCAACTCTTTGATGAGAGAATTCAAATAAATAGATTCTTTTGATCTAGGCATTAAAAAAATCAAAGTAACACTACAAAAGACACTCAACATAAATAGTTGCTTGATAGATGATCAGGAAGTGAAAGTCTTTAATGTACTCAAAGATCATACTCAAGCATTTGCTCAAGAATATCAAGACATGAAAGGAATCCATCCAAGTGTATGCACACACCATATCTATATAGAGAACATTAAACCAGTAAGGCAACATCGAAGAAGAATTCATCTAGTTGGTACAAAGTCAGTTTGGCCCCATGGAAGAACTCAAATCTTCCATGGCTATTAATCCTTGAAGACAAGATGGACTTAATAAAGGAAGAGGATCCACCTCTTCTCAAAAAAATAAAAAAATAAAAAATAAAAAATAAAAAATAAAAAATAAAAAATAAAAAATAAAAAATAAAAAATAAAAAATAAAAAATAAAAAATAAAAAGTAAAAAGTAAAAAGTAAAAAATAAAAAATAAAAAATAAAAAATAAAAAATAAAAAATAAAAAATAAAAAATAAAAAATAAAAAATAAAAAATAAAAAATAAAAAATAAAAAATAAAAAATAAAAAATAAAAAATAAAAAATAAAAAATAAAAAAAATAAAAAATAAAAAATAAAAAAAATTAACAATAAAAATCCTTAGGGACATTGTTGACAGACATGACCATAAAACTTAAAAAATTAAAAATTAAAAATTAAAAATTAAAAATTAAAAATTAAAAATTAAAAATTAAAAATTAAAAATTAAAAATTAAAAATTAAAAATTAAAAATTAAAAATTAAAAATTAAAAATAAAAATTAAAAATTAAAAATTAAAAATTAAAAATTAAAAATTAAAAATTAAAAATTAAAAATTAAAAATTAAAAAATTAAAAAATTAAAAAAATTAACAATAAAAATCCTTAGGGACATTGTTGAAAGTTATGACCATACAACTAGCTTATTAGTTGTTCATGTATTGCATGATCAACCTTGATAAAAAAAACTAATAAATAGTTAGTCAAGGGTAAAAACTTTTTTTAAAAAAATCAAAAAAAATAGTTTAGAAATTTAGGAGTAATGAATGATTCTCCTTGATCTAAAGCAATAAACATTGATGTTATTATTTTTTGCACTATTATTTAAAATTAATTCATGCGATTTCCTTTGTTAAAATAGGTGAAAAAGTCAAACAAGGACAATATCATGGGTTTGTAAGGTATAGTATCTATTTTTTAACTAAAAGTTAGTTTTTAAATTTACAAGTTTGCAAGCATATACTCAAATCTTTAGAAAAAATTCCCATAAGTGTTATAAGAAGAATATTCCCACCATGTCAACAAAGAATCTTTTCAAAAAAGTCACACTTTGAACACTTGATTATATGCTACAGACATTGTCCTATCTAGTTATAAATCACTTTATGATGACTTGCTTTTGTAATCATATTTCATTCATATGGATAAACAATTACTAGAGATTTGGTAGTGTAATAATTACAAATAAATAAAAGAGGAAAATCAATAATCATTATCACTTTAGTTGGCATTGTTATTATTACTTGACATGCTTGAAGGTTCCAAGTTTTGTCCACAATAATTTAACAAAAGGGATATCATTGTTATTCATTTTCTTTCCAATGAAGTATATTTATTTATTGAATAAAGCTATGGGTTGACTGTGTTTTATGCATAATTAAAACTCAAAATGGGGTAGAATAAAAATTCTAAACTTGAGTCTATAAATGATCTTTTAAGATATGAGCCAGCAAAGTAAGTGTTTGTAGCAATAGAGTGGCTTTCATTTCTCTTGAAATTCTAGGGTTTTGATGAGGCATTTTTTATAGACTTCATCCTCCATTTGAAGATAGACTTTTCTACTATTCAAGGTATACAAATTCTATTCTCCACTCAAGTTCTTAGTGAGTTATCTAAAATTTTAGACGAGGGGGAAAGAATTGTAGGAAGATCCTCCTTTAGTGACCTCATTTGAATATTTAGTAGTGAAGGAGAACCAATGCCATTATATGTTCAATATGTCAAAGGTATAATCAAAGGTATCAGTGGGGATTCTTTTCCTAAACCTTGGAGGTTAGTATATTTCTAGATTCTCAAATATCCAACTTGTGAGGTTAATGTAATGTCTTAAGTTTCATTGTAATGAGAATGTTAATTCATCTGAGGTATGGCATGAAAAAACCCCAAAACTAAATTAATCTACCTTCATTATTGTTAGGATCTATTCAAGTCATGGCCATGAGATACCCAAAAAACCCATCTACTATTTGACACCATAGACTAATTCAATTGATAATCCAACACCATTTTATATTGCATGAAAAAAGGCACAAAAGTCTAGATTACCTTCCATGAGGGGAAAAAGATTAAAAAAACCCAAACTTGTTAAGCAAATACCACAAGATCCTCATGCCTCAAGCTCTAAGGCTCCACCCAGGACTTCTTCCTCTAAAGTAATTATTCTTGAGTCTACTCTAAGTACAAGATCCATAGTTAGAGTTGTTTCACTTAAACCCCCAAGTCTTCTCAATGTAATTTCACCACCTAAGCCAAAAAGAAAATAAAGGATTAGGTCTTCCACTAATAACCCTAAGCAATCTTCTAAAATTGCTCCTACACAAGAACCTATTCAACTCATTGAGGATGAATCATCAATAGACCCTATTTCACATCTAGCACCTCAAGAAACCTTACATGCAAAGATTCTTTATCTCCCTTAGAAGAGAAGGGGAATATTGATTTTGGATACTGATGATGATGAAACAATGGCTATAGAAACTTTGGATATTCTAAGATAGGACACCATTGCCACTTCTAGTGAGTATCAAGATAAAGAAGAAGTAGAAACCCCTTTTCCACAAGATGATTTATCAGAGACTATTCTTGAGATTATTCCTACTCCCTCCACTCAAAAATCAATTGATAAATGTAAGGATCTAATGACTGTGGAGGAAGCTCAACCTTTAAAAGAAGTAGATGATGTAGAATTATAGCATGCTTTAGCATTATCTTAGTTGGAAGCCACAGTTAAGAAAAATACAAAAGATATTATTAAGTTAATCTATTTATCCTAGAATAAGGATTTTGTCATTTATCTTTTGTTGAAACAAATAGAAAGCATTAAAATCCATTCTTTAAAGAAATTAGATGAATCAAAAAATGATATTATTGATTTGTGGATCTATACTAAAACACTTGAAGAAGATAATATCTCTTTGAGAAGAAATCTTATAAAATCTGAATAAGAGAATGCTAAGTTAAAAACTCAAATGTCTTCCAGTTCTTCTAATATGCCTCCTAAAGTCATGATAGAATAGGGTTTTCAAACTAATTTATCCTAAATTGATGTTAGAAACCACTAGGAGAAAGCTGGTTCTAATCTTGAGGATTTGAAGAGGTAAAACAAACTTATTGGGAAAGAGAAACAATAATTGTAAGAAGAATTGGCAAAAGCATAGCAGAAAGAATAACAAGATAGACAAACCCTTTATCTCACCTATCAACTTGGTAATAATTTTTTAGCTTGTAGGATCCCTTCCTCTTTATATAGTATATTCTTGCATGAGTATTTTTTTATATTGTAGTTACTCCAAATTTCTTGTGGTTTACCCCATGAAATTAATACAAGTAATGAATTCTCTATAATATTTCATAATAGTAACCTTGATAAGTAAGATTTTTTGTGTGAATTCTATCTATGTGATATCATTCTATGAAATAAAAATAATTTCTTAGTGAATTTATTTTTTGGAGAATTACAGTTGATGGTTCTTCTTTATACATATAGGAATCAGATTATATGGAAAGAAAGATGTGATGATCATATAAACACTACAAGGGATGTTGGTCTATGCATTAGACCCCAGTTCAGTGATGCACAACAAATATTGAAAAAATATATATATATATCAATAGCCTAGGAT